>MCJB01052747.1:0-14199 GCA_002018475.1 Nicotiana obtusifolia | reverse complement strand
ATGTTCAACCCCCCCCCCCCTTCCTTTTCCAACACAAATTAGCCCCTCCTCTCCTTGTCCAAATAGAATTTCAACTCCTTGAAACTTCTCCCTTTTGGATTGGGAGTTGTTTCCTTCTTGGACTAGAATTAGGGTTTCCTATTCTCCTCCTTTCTCCTCCCCAAATTCGGCCCCCCTTACACTTTTTAGGTCCTCTTCCACGTTTTTCAACCAAACTCTTTCAAGAACAACAAATTAAAGTTCAAGAACTTCAAGAATTCAAGGCAATCTTGTCAAGAACGTTTGAGGATTCAAGAACCTCTTCAAGAACAACGTAAAAATCTTCAAGAACTACAATTTTAACCTCAAGAACTTCAAGATTTTCAAGATTTAATCGTGCACCTTCAAGATTTCAATTAGAGTTTCAAGATTTCAAGATTATCGGTTTCTAACGATCAAGAACTTCAAGAATCGGTTCAAGAACGTTTCTTTATCAATCAATCTTCAAGACTTTAATCCTTAGATGAATCTTTTTTTTTTTGGTTAAATATAGTATTTATTAATTAACAAAAGAGTACAAAAAAGGAGGAGGACATGGACCTTACCTCCCAAAAAAAAAGTACATGTACTTATGGTCATCCTAATGTGTTGACTATAAGTACCTAGGTAATAGTAAGAGGTTAGACCTATTGTAATGTGACGATTGCCCATTTTGCAGTAGGCAGTCGTATTTACAAATTTTCCTAGGTCAGCTATACAAAAAAGTACATATATTTCTGTTGTGACCAAATGATTGTAAGATTTGTTTTTCCCTATGCACCTCTGACAGAAATCAATGCTATCAGAGTTTTGCAAAAAGATAGCAAAAGAGCGCGAGTTATCTTCAATTTTGCTTTGTCTCCTGATGCAGGAAAAGCCAAGTTGAAGATATCCATCCATGTGTGTCTTGATGCTGCTTGGTGGAGCTGTTGGTTGTGATTGTTTGTGACTCTTGGTGTTGGGGTTGTTGCTATGATGTGTGGGTGTCCTGTTGTGTTTTGGATCATTCATGTTGATGTTGCTTTTGGTATTGTTGCAGTTTGTAGTGCAGTTGATGTTCCTGTTGGTATTGTTGCTACTTGTATGTTGGGGTTGAAGTGTGGTAGCCCAGAGAGTGATGCAGAATCTGTTATTGAGCCTGCTTTGATTACTGTTGTTGGCATTCCTACTTGTAATATCTGCTGCTGCTTGTTTCCTTACACGCTGTGATTTATTTGTGTTGCTGCTGTCTTGACTCAAAATATTGCTGTTTTTGCTGGTCAGTTTGGCTAGTATGCATGAGATGCTGTCACTGGTATTCCTGAGGTTTCTGCTGCTGTTGTATCTGCTATGCTGGTGTAAGAAATGTAGCTGTGTTGCTATGTGTTTCTGTTGCACTGGAGGTTGACTGGATATGATGCTGCAGTTTCTTTTGTTGCTTCTATTGATGTTGCTTTTGCTTCTGGTACAGGAATGGTTGGGATGCTTGTACTTGTGAGAATTCTGAAATTTGATGTTCCAGTGAAGAGTGTTGTGAGTGTAGAAACATGATAATTGATGCAGTTGCATTAGATTGAGCACTTGAGGTGCTAATACCACACAATGCAACTGCACCAATAATCTGTTCCTATGTGGGCAGTTGCTTCTAAGAGATTTATTGTTTCTGTGTATTTGCTGGCAGTGTTGTTGATATTGTATCCTTAGTTGTGTTGAAGGCTTGAGATGCTTGTGATGATTTTCTTCGAGGTTGTTAGTGAGGGTCTTGGGGTTCTTGCTGTTGGTTGTGCTGTGAATTTTCTGCCTTCCTGGTACCTGCTGGAAATTAGACCTTTGTTGTGATTGTATCCCTTTTAGAGATTGCTGCATTTGTGAGAGTATGGCCATATCCTGATTAGTGTTGGTACCATTGTTGGTGGCATGGCTGCTGTTGCTGAAGCAAGATATCTGCTATTTGAGTTCTGTTCTTTGTCTGTCACTAGTGCTGTCATTGGTGCTGCTTTCTTTGGTGTTGTTGTTCTCAGTGGATTTTTGCTGAAAGGAACACCTCTGCTGTGTTTATATCTTTTTTATCCTTTGCTGCAGTTGTAAAAATCTTGCCATAGCATATTTCGTGGTGTTATTGCTGATACAAATTAGCTGCTGCTTGGGTTTTATCCTTTGTCTTTTATTGATGCTGCTGATCTCACTGGAAGCATTACTGCTGTCAGTGGTATTGCTGGTCTCAGTTAGCTGCTCATGTTGTCTTTTGCTGTCAATGCTTCTGCAATATCCCTACAACACTAGCTGAAGTTGCTGCAGTTGAGTATCCTGTGAGCTTGTATTGACTGGTTCTTATTTGATGTTGATATTATGTTCTGTGAAGGGGGAATTCCTTCTGCTATCCCTGTAATCCTGTCTCTGGTGCTGCTGGTCTCGGTTGGTTGCTCAGATTGCTGACTTTTGCTGTCTATGCTTCTGCAATGTCCCTGCAACACTAGCCAAGAGGTTATGGAGAGTGTGTGAAGTTGCTGCAATTGAGTATTCTGTGAGCTTGTGCTGCATATGTTCTTGTTTGATGCCAAGGTTGTGCTCTGTGAAGAGGACATTTCTCCTGTTTTTCTGCAATCCAGTTCTCCTGCAAAGCTAAAAGGTTCTTTTAATGAGAATAAGAGTGTGATTCCAGCCTGTTCTTCTTCCAACCTACACATAGAAGCCAAACTGTTAGGGAGTATTGTAAATGTATTCATTATTCTAATGTTATACCAGACTTTCATCCCTTCTTGTTCATCCTTGTGTTCTTTGTTGAGGTCCTGCCCTGTTATGAATTGACACAGTGTGCAACTTCTCATTTTGCTACCTTTACTGTTATGTAAGGGCATTGTGATTTATCAGCATTCAAAATTCTTCTACCTAGTGAGTCAAGTTGACTGAAGTGGTGGCACTCAATTCTTCCAAAATCTAGTGCATAGTTTGCTAGATGATCTGCCAACTTATTCCCTTCCCTATATGTGTGAGTTACTATTAGTGTGAGGGATTCTTTTAGTTGGATAATCTCTTCTACTTGTTCAGCTATGCACCAGGGTAGTTTCCAAATGCCATTTATGATGTTGTTTAGTAGTATGGAATCTGTTTGCAGCCATATGTGAGAAAAACCTTGTGTTTTGCAATACCTCAGAGCTTCAGTGATGGCTGTTGCTTCTGCTACTGTGTTTATTCCCTCTGTGCTTTCTGTGCCAAGTGCATATAGTAGTTCCCCTGTTTCATTTCTCACACAGAATCCTATTGAACTTCTTCCAGGATTTCCTTTTGATGCTCCATCAGTGTTGACCTTTACCCATCCTTGCATGGGGAATTCCCAATTGACTTTACTGAAGTTTAGTCTTGGGTGTAGTTTTTCAGCGTATGTAAGAGGTCTTGCCATTTGTGTGGGGCATTGATTCCTGGCTTTCTGGTTTATACTAGGGCTTGTAGTGCTGTGGAGATTTGATATATAACTCTGCCAGCTGAGACTGGTTCTCCATGCTTGTAACTATTTCTTCTTTTTCATAGTTCCCATACAATGCATGAAGGAAGTACCTGTAGCACAGGTTTGATTCTGTTGACTGTTTGTGTTGTCCAACATTTTGTTATTGTTTGATGGAAAGTTAGTCCATCGAGTGTTATTCCTGCTCTTTGCAAAAAGTATTTCCATACCTTGGTAGCAGTGATGGAAGTGAAGAAGAGATGTACCATGGTTTCTTCCTTTGGTTCAGTGCAGCACCAACATCTTTGTCACGACCCAAGCCGGAGGGCCACGACTGGCACCGGACCCTACTCAATGGGCACCGGCGTACCCTTCATCTAACTTTCCTTATTATCTATAAGGCTTATCATACACATACAATCTCGAACAATAATCATAATGAACTGAATTATCATACCATGATATGAACATACTAATATACATAATATGCCAACAAGGCTGCAATGCAAGACTATACAACAAAATACATACGTTTGCCGACTCGGCAATTCAACTGTACATAAGTCAACCCAGCACTTGTCTATGCATAAACTGAAACTTGTCTATGAGCCTCTACAAGAACATACATAATGCAACCTACGTCAGAACAGGGCCCCTGACATGCCCATAATGCCTATAACAAAATGCATACCAAGACTATGGCAAGTCCAAAGGATGGATCTCGCCAATATCCGCTGGACCGAGCAGCCTACTGTGGTGGAGGAGCTTCGTCTATCTGTCTATCGGGACCTGCAGCACAACATGCAGCGTCCACAAATAAAGGACGTCAGTACGGATAATGTACTGAGTATGTAAGATAGGAAAATCATAATATAAGAACAGTAAAATGCGTCAGGATAAGAAACATACAACCTGTATCATCTGAAAATCATCTGAAATCCTCTGAGGCGACTAACCATGACATGCCTGAGGTGCATATGCATATACATACATACATACATATATATATATATATATGCCTCTGTGGGCCTCATTATCATCATACCTAACTGATCAGTGGTTGCACAATAAGTGCCATCGCCCGGCCGACCATAATGCTGCTCGGTGTTTATATAGTTGCACAATAGGTGCCATCGCCCGGCCGACTAGGCGCGGCTCGGTGTAGTAAAATAGATAATGCATGCTGGACTCATATGAATCATACTTTCATGGCGACGTAAGGTTGAAGAGTTAACAACACATCAATCCTCCCATAAGAGGGGAAACAATAAAAGCACTCCTAGCTTCTAAGAATAGAGTATATTTGAGAGCTCGTACGTTCATTGCATTTGTATAATTGGAGTCGTGCAAAGAAATAATGGTATAATCTTACATACCTGGTATATACTGCATCAATCCTCAAGCTTATGCAGTCGTCATACTCCTTAGTCTACAATAGAAGAAACGATTCTATCATTTTCCTTTAACCGGTATAGTTATTACTAATCACAACCTTAGTTCTATATGGTTTTTCTCCACACCCTTCTTCTTCTAAAACTTCACAAACATAGTAGTAGCACATGCAGCTCATCAACAACCCAAAACAACCATAACCCATTCCATTAGTAGTAATTAACTTGAACCCATGGCTTCCATTCACCATCCCATGAGTTCTTACATGCATAGAGTGAATTATCTAGAATTCCCAGAAAAGAATGTATAAGGAAAGCAGTAACTTACCTTGCATGTTTGATAACTCAGCCCTCTTCCTTGGTTCTTCAATTTCTAGGTCTCACTTCCCAATAGGGCTTGAAAGAGAGAGAGAATCAGTTAGGGCTTTTCCTTTCAACTTCTAGCTTTTTCTCTCAATTAGAACTTGGAAGAGAGGAAATTGATTAGGGTTCATGGGATTTTGGAGAAAGGGTCGTGTGGCTTTGTTTTCGTTGGGGAGGTCTGAGGTAAAGATGAAAATAGCTCTCTTGACCGACCATGGAGCTTATATACTTGTTCCTTAATTGGCAAAATAATACGCGTGTCTGACGCCTGTCAAATCTGCGACCGCATTTCCATCGCAGAACCAACATGCGGTTCGCATTTCGGACGCGAACCGTGGCCCAGAAATTTGTCTCATTATGCGACACAAAAGGTCTGATTTGCGGTCCGCATTTCCAGTATGCGATCGCATACTGGCCGCATTCTTGACATGGATTTCTGTCCAGAAATCTGTTCCAGTTTGCAGTGCATTATGTAAAATATGCGGTCCGCATATCATAAATGCGATCGCACTTTTGACCGCATTTATGGCACTTGTTTTTGTCCAGAAATCTGCCTTGGTCTGTGATTTTAGTGTTGGATATGCGGCCCGCATGTGGCTTTTGCGGTAGCATATCTTTTCTTGACTTTTTGGACTTCTTTTGCGATTCTTAGGCCCTTATACGTAGACTATCTTACGACGCAATCTAACATACAAAATTACGGGTTTTAACACTCTTCCCCCTTAGGAACATTCATCCTCGAATGCAAGGATCTACGGGAATTCTACTCACCGTGGAGCATTCAACACAACGTATGGTTCTATAAGAGTATACAAACTTATGGACATGTACATTGTTACAGCCCGTAATTTCGTACGTTAGAACACGCCGTAAGATAGTTTACATATAAGAGCCTAAGAACCCGAAAAATAGTTCAAAAGTCAAGAAAAGAGAAAAAGGTATCGCAAAGCTGGATATGCTACCGCAAAACTCACATGCGGACCGAATATCCAACACTGAAATCGCAAAACTGAGACAGATTTCTGGGCAGAAATCTGTGTAAAAAATGCGAGCAATATGCGACCGCATAATGCAAATGCGGACCGCAAAAGTGACATCCTCCATCACAGAATGAAACAGAGTTCTGGGCTGAAATCAACGTCAGGAATGCGACCAAAATGCGGTCGCATTGTTGAAAATGCGAACCGCAAATCTGACCCTCCTGCATCGCATAATGTGACAGATTTCTGGGCTGAGATTTGCGGGCAAAATGCAAACCGCATATCGTGTTTGCGGCAGAAATGCGATCGCAAACCTGAAAATATCAGACACGTGTGTCACTTATTGACAGACCTATAAAAGGGGTCCAACCCAGTTCTTTCTTCATTTTTCTGAACTTAAACATAGTAGAAGGCCCCCTACGACCCTTTCTCAAGACCCACACAAACTTAACCAATTTCTTCTCCTTTTTAAGTTCTAAATTGGAGAAAGAATCTAGAAATTGAGGAATTGAAGAAAAGCCTTAGCTGATTTTACTCCTTCTGCAAGCCCTAATTGCGAGTAAGGCTTATAAGTTGAAAGATCAAGGAAGAAGGCTAGATAATCCACATGTAAGGTAAGTCACCACCCTCTTTTCATGCATCCCTTTCCTAAGAATTCTTGGAAGCTCGTTTTATGCATAATGTGAGCCCTAGGTTGAAGTCAATCACTGAAAATGGACTAAGATGTAAATGTTTTGGGGTTGCATGTCTTACTACCGTTGTTGTGAAGTCTTAGAAAAAGAAAGGTGTGGAGAAGCACCATACGAATTTAGGGGATTGTGATTAATGAATGCTATAACGCTTAGAGGGTAACAGGTGAATTGTTCTTTACTTGTAGACTAAGGAATTGTAACAATTGCATAGCTTGAGGAACTGGTGCAGTATATACCAGGTATGTAAGACTACACCATTCTTTCCCTTGCACGACTCCTATTAAATACAATGAAATGAACGAGCCCCAAAGAATACTCTACTCTTAGAAGCTAGGATTGCTTATATTGCTTCCTCTCTTATAGGAGAATTGAAGTATTGTTATTTCTTCGACTCTACGTCACCATGAAGGTATGATTTATGTGAGTCCAGCATGCATTATCTATTTTACTACACCGAGCCGCGCTATAGTCGGCCGGGTGATGGCACCTATTGTGCAAATATATATAAACACCGAGCCGCATTATGATCGGCCGGGCGATGGTACTTATTGTGCAATCACTGATCAGTTGGGTATGATGATGATGATGAGGCCCACAGAGGCGTATATATGTATATGATGATTTTAAAAGAATGTTTATATATATGTATATGCATATGCACGTCAGGCATGACATGGTTAGTCGCCCTCAGAGGCTTTCAGATGTTTGTATGTTTCTTATCCTGATGCTTATTATTGTTCTTATGTTATGTTTCATGTCTTACATACTCAGTACATTATCCGTACTGACGTCTTTTTATTTGTGGACGCTGCATGTCGTGCTGCAGGTCCTGATAGACTGGTAGGCGAAGCTCCCCTACCGCAGTAGGCCATTCAGTTCAGCAGATATTGGCAAGATTCATCCTTTGGACTTGCTATAGCCTTGGTATGCATTTTGTATAGGCATTTTGGGCATGTCGGGGCCCTGTTCCGACGTAGGTTGCATTATGTATGTCTCGTAGAGGCTCATAGACAAGTGTTAGTGTATGTATAGCTCTTGCATATGTTTCAGTCATGACACGGTATTTCTGTTGGTATGTATGAAATGTATTGTTATCGAGTGGTTGAGCTAATTATGATTATTTTCGTTACTCACTCGGGCATTCATCGGCCTTATAGATAATAAAGAAAGTAAGATAGCAGATATGAAGGGTACGCCGGCACTTTGAGAGCAGGGTCCGGTGCCATGTCGCGACCCTCTGGTGGGGTCGTGACAAGAATTGGTATCAGAGCAGGTCCTGTCCTAGGGATTGTCTATGAGCCATTTCTAGTAGAGTCCTGATTATGGGTGTGTAGCGTGCCACATTTTATAATCAGGAGGCTGCCTGACATTTAGGAATATTACCTTCTTTCTGAATCTAGATCGTGCATAGAGCTGAGTCATAAGCGTTCGTCCCTAACATTCATCTTGTTTACCTACAGCGATGCCTTCGGCTAGGAAGCAAGCAAATAGTAGATGGCTCGATACAAATGCCGGAGAGGGGACCAGTCAGGTGCCCCAAGCTAGAGAAGGCCAAAGTGAGCCTCATAGTGAGATGCCATCTCAGACCTCATCTACTCCTCCTTCCCCAGAGGATATTAGAAGCCACCCAGCATCTCCGGTTCCTTTATCTGGTACTACAGACCAGGACTTGAGGACTGCAGTACAGTTGTTGACTAGCCTGGTAGCTTCTCAGGCTCAGAGGCAGAATACCGGTGCTACTGAAAGACCGGTTAGTGCAAGGGTTCGTGACTTTATTAATTTGGATCCTCCAGTGTTTATCGGGTCTGATCCTAAGGAGGACCCGTAGACTTTTATTGATCAGATACACCACACACTGCGGGTCATGCATGCTAGTGATACAGAGGCAGTAGAATTGGCTTCTTACCGGTTACGGGACCTAGCGGTTTTCTGGTATGATAGTTGGGAGAGATCCAAGGGTCCAAATGCTCCTCCACCTGTGGGGAATGAATTTTCTGAGGCATTTCTTCATCATTATTTACCGGTTGAGGTACGGCGAGCCAAAGCTGACAAATTCTTGAACCTTAAACAAGGTAATATGAGTGTGCGAGAGTACATCATGCAGTTTGATTCCTTGGCAAGGTATGCTCCCCGCATGGTGGCTGAGATGGGTGATAGGGTCCATCTGTTCGTGAACGGACTGGGACCATATTTGATAAATGAGTGCACCACAACATCCTTGATAGAGGGCATGAATATTTCTCGTATTCAGGCTTATGCCCAGACATTAGAGGATCGTAAGCGCCAACAAAGAGCGGACAGGGAACATGATAGGGGCCAACATACGAGGTCGAGATTTGCAGGATACTCTGGTGACTTCAGAGGTAGTGTCAGGCCCCGATCTTCGAGGAGTTTGGCGCCATCTGTAACTAGCGCCCCTCCACAGTTTCAGAAACCTCGATATAATCGACTTATTCATTCGGGTACAGGTCAGAGTTCGCGGGCATCAGGCTCGCAACATCACAGGGAAACTAGTCAAACGAGGTCCTCAATGCCTCATTGTGATCAGTGCGGCAAGGGACACCCTGGATCGTGCCGTCGAGGTTCTGATGCATGTTACGTTTGCGGACAGCCTGGCCATATGATGCGAGATTGTCCTAGTAGGAGAGATGGTGGTATGACTCAGCCGACTAGATAGATGTCTGGTTCTTCCTTATCAATTCGACCTCCAACACGGGGTTTTCAGTAGCCAGCAGGTCGTGGTAGAGGTGAAGGTGCTGTACCGAGCTCAAGTGGTATTCAGAATCGCTTATATGCTCTAGCAGGTCGATAGGATCTTGAGTCATCTCCGGATGTCGTTACAGGTACATTATCAGTGCTTTCTCATGATGTATATGCATTGATTGATCCCGGATCCACATTATCTTATGTTACACCCCTTGTGGCCAATAAGTTTGATGTCGAACCTGAATTAAATAAGTAAACCATTTGCGGTATCTACTCTAATAGGATCCGTGGTTGTCAAGAGAGTATATAGAGGTTGCACCATGACGATTTGTAGTCGTCAAACCTCGGCAGATTTGTTTGAATTAGAAATGGTTGATTTTGATATAATAATGGGGATGGATTGGTTGGCATGATGCTATGCAAGTGTTGATTGTCATACGAAGATGGTTAGATTTCAATTTCCTGGTGAACCCATCCTTGAATGGAAGGGAAACATTGCTATGCCAAAAGGTACGTTTATTTCCTACCTTAAGGCAAGAAAGATGATCTCCAAGGGTTATATCTACCATCTTCTTCGCGTTATGGACGCGGAGGCGAAGTCGCCTATTCTACAATCAATTCCTGTAGTCAAGGAATTTCCAGATGTCTTTCCAGATGAACTCCCAGGTCTTCCTCCTAAAAGGGAGATTGAGTTTGGCATCGATGTGTTGCTTGATACTCACCCAATTTCTATCCCTCCATACAGAATGGCCCCAGCAGAATTGCGAGAGTTGAAAGTACAGTTGAAGGACTTGCTGGATAAAGGCTTCATTAGGCCTAGAACTTCACCTTGGGGTGCGCCAGTCTTGTTCGTATGAAAGAAAGACGGATCGTTACAGATGTGTATCGATTATCGTCAGTTGAATAAGGTTACCATAAAGAACAAATATCCACTTCCAAGGATTGATGACCTGTTTGACCAACTCCAGGGAGCCAAATATTTTTCCAAAATTGACCTACGGTCAGGATATTTTCAGTTGAGAGTCAAGGAGAAAGATATTCTGAAAACAGCCTTCCGGACCAGATATGGGCATTTTGAGTTCCTAGTAATGTCGTTCGGGCTAACAAATGCCCCGGCTGCTTTTATGGATCTCATGAACACCGTATTCAGGCCTTATGTTGATGTGTTCGTGGTGGTATTTATTGAAGATATCCTAGTGTATTCCCGTTCAGAGGCAGAACATATGGGCCACTTGCGGATAGTATTGCAGACCCTTCGGGATCACCAGTTGTATGCAAAGCTCTCCAAATGTGAATTTTGGCTGAACTCAGTAGCATTCTTAGGCCATGTGATATCTAACGAGGGTATCAGTGTCGACACTCAAAAGATCGACGCAGTCAAGAATTGGCCGAGACCTACAACGCCATCAGAAGTCCGTAGTTTCTTGGGGCTAGCAGGATACTACAGGGGGTTTGTAGAAGGATTTTCTTCTATATCGGCACCATTGACTATGCTGACTTAGAAAGCTACCAAATTCCAATGGTTTGATGTTTGTGAGCGGAGTTTTCAAGAACTGAAGAATCGATTAACATCCGCTCCAGTTCTCACTCTTCCCGAAGGAACTGAAGGTTATGTGGCATATTGTGATGCCTCCGGCATAGGTTTGGGATGTGTATTGATGCAGCATGGGAAGGTGATTGCTTATACTTCGAGACAATTGAAGAAGAATGAAAAGAATTATCCAACCCATGATTTGGAATTGGCTGCGGTAATATATGCTTTGAAGACATGGCGACACCACCTATACGGTGTCCATGTTGACATCTACAAAGACCATAAAAGTTTGCAATACATCTTCAGTCAGAAAGACTTAAATTTTAGACAACGACGTTGGCTCGAATTACTGAAAGACTAGGACGTTGAAATACGGTATCATCCGGGCAAAGCCAATGTTGTGGCGGACGCCCTCAGTCGTAAGTCAATGGGAAGTTTAGTGCACGTTGAAGCAGGTAAACGGAGATTAACTGAAGAGCTTCATCGGCTAGCTAACATGAGAATCAGATTGGTAGACTCCGAGGATGGAGGTGTTGTTGTACATAATACATCATAATCATCTCTCGTAGCCGAGGTGAAAGCACGGCAATACGAAGATCCCACCTTGGTACGATTGAGGGAGGGCATTCAGCAAGGTAAAATTTCAGCTTTTAAGATTGCAGGGGATGGAACACTGAGGTTCCAAGGCCGATTATGTGTGCCTAATGTAGCAGGGTTGCGAGAGAAGATTATGAGGGAAGTTCATCAATCCCGATATTCCATCCATCCTGGTACGACAAAGATGTATCATGATGTCAAAGAGCAGTATTGGTGGGACAGCATGAAGAAGTCAATTGCAGAATTTGTAGCCCAGTGTCCCAACTGTCAACAAGTGAAGATAGAACATCAAAAACCCGGTGGGTTGCTCCAAGATATAGAGATTCCGACCTGGAAATGGGAGGTGATTAACATGGATTTCATTGTTGGGTTACCTCGCTCCAGTCGTAAGTTCGACTCCATCTGGGTAATAGTTGATCGACTTACCAAATGTGCCCATTTTCTGCCAGTAACAACCTACACAGCTGAAGACTATGCAAAGCTGTACATCAAGGAAATTGTTAGACTTTAAAGGGTACCAGTGTCTATTATATCAGACAGAGAAGCCCAATTCACAGCCAGCTTTTGGAAATCTTTTCAGAAAGGTTTGGGTACACAAGTGAATCTCAGCACAGCTTTTCATCCGCAAACCGACGGACAGGCTGAACGTACCATTCAGATACTGGAAGATATGCTACGGGCATGTGTTCTAGTTTTAAGGGGAAGTTGGGATGACCATCTTCCACTCATAGAATTTGCCTACAATAATAGCTACCACTCCAGTATTAAGATGGACCCATACGAGGCACTGTACGGGAGGAAATGTAGATCACCAATTGGATGGTTCGAGGTCGGTGAAACTGAGTTATATGGGCCAGGTTTGATCCACCAAGCCATTGGGAAAGTAAAGGTGATACGGGAACGATTGAAGACAGCATAAAGCAGGCAAAAGTCCTATTCTGATGTCCGATGTCGTGATTTGGAGTTTGAAGTTGGTGAATGGGTATTCCTGAGAGTTTCACCAATGAAGGGTGTCATGCCCTTCGGAAAGAAAGTTAAACTGAGCCCAAGATACATCAGTCCATACAAAGTCCTTCGACGGATTGGACATGTTGCTTATGAGTTAGAATTGCCATCCGAATTGGAATTTGTTTATCCAGTATTCCATGTGTCTATGTTAAGGAAATGTATCGGAGATCCTTCTCGGGTCGTCCCCATCCAAGACATACAAATTACAGAGGATCTAACATACAAAGAGGTACCAGTGGCTATATTAGACCAACAAATCCGCAAGCTAAGGACAAAGGATGTAGCTTCTGTCAAGGTATTATGGAGGAACAGGAATATGGAGAAAATGACATGGGAAGCAGAGGAAGAGATGAAGTCTAAATATCCGTACCTGTTCCAGAATGTAGATAATGATGATACCAAGGGAACACGGGATACATTAAAAGGAGAAACATCCTTACGAGGTAAATAGGAACTTGAGATACTCTTCATTATTACAATAATAACATGCCAATAATGTACGTGTCCATAAGTTTATATACCCTTGCAGAAACGTAGATCCTTACATTCGAGGACGAATGTTCCTAAGGGGGGGAGAGTGTTACAGCCCGTAATTTCGTACGTTAGAATGCGCCGTAAGATAGTTTACATATAAGAGCCTAAGAACCCGAAAAATAGTTCAAAAGTCAAGAAAAGAGAAAAAGGTGTCGCAAAGCTGGATATGCTACCGCAAAACTCACATGCGGACCGCATATCCAACACTGAAATCGCAAAACTGAGACAGATTTCTGGGCAGAAATCTGTGTCAGAAATGCGGCCAGTATGCGACCGCATAATGCAAATGCGGACCGCAAAAGTGACATCCTCCATTGCATGAAACAGAGTTCTAGGCTGAAATCAACGTCAGGAATGAGACCAGAATGCGGTCGCATTGTTGAAAATGCGAACCGCAAATCTGACCCTCCTGCATCGCATAATGTGACAGATTTCTGGACTGAGATTTGCGGCCAAAATGCGAACCGCATGTCGTGTTTGCGGCAGAAATGCGATCGCAAACTTGAAAACATCAGACACATGTGTCACTTATTGACAGACCTATAAAAGGGGTCCAACCCAGTTCTTTCTTCATTTTTCTGAACTTAAACATAGTAGAAGGCCCCCTACGACCCTTTCTCAAGACCCACACAAACTTAACCAATTTCTTCTCCTTTTTAAGTTCTAAATTGGAGAAAGAATCTAGAAATTGAGGAATTGAAGAAAAGCCTTAGCTGATTTTACTCCTTCTGCAAGCCCTAATTGAGAGTAAGGCTTAGAAGTTGAAAGATCAAGGAAGAAGGCTAGATAATCCACATGCAAGGTAAGTCACCACTGTGATACCCCGTAAATTCACCTATGTGATTATGCCGTAATGTGGTAAGTGTGTATGGGCCTAGGAATAAGGAGAATGGTTGAAATATATTGAAAAATGTTAAGAGAAAAAGGGCGGGAAAACAAAATGAACGAAAGGCGT
>MCJB01052746.1:2455-22238 GCA_002018475.1 Nicotiana obtusifolia | reverse complement strand
ATCTTAGACCCGCAGGTTTTATTTCCAATTTCATGGATTTCTACATGCATGTGTTGGGTTTCTAATAATTTCTAAAAGAATGGGTGAAGAAACTTACCTTGCATGTCAATGGGTTCATATTTATTTCTTGACTCTTCAGTTCTTAAGGTTGCCTCTGATTCTGGGTTTGCTAAGGAAGAATTCAGTTGGGCTTCCTTTTTGTTTCTTCAATTTCTATGTTTTCCTTCTTCAATTTCTTGTGTTTGGATGATAGGGAACTAATTGGGTGTGTGGGTTCTTTGTAAGAGGTGTTCTCGGGTGTTCAGATGTTTTGGGTCTCATAAAAGTGAGTAATGAACGTGTTTGGGTGCCCTTTTATAGGTCAGAGAGTCAAAGGCTTAATTTCAGCACAAGGCTGATTTCGCGATGCTCTAGGGCCATTTCGCGGTCCTCTTTCTCACTTCGCGGATCGCGTTTTGGCCGCAATCTGTCGCGGAATGCTCCCTTATGTTTCTGTTCGACTTCGCGGCGGGGAAGGGTCATTTCGCAGTTCGCTTTTTATTTCGCGAACTGCGTTTCAGTCGCGTTTCAGTCGCGTTTCTCGCCTGGGCTTACTGTCCGTGTTCGCGATGGCCTTGTTGATTTCGCGAACTGCTTTTCCCATTTCGCGGTTCGCTTTCCTTCACTTTGCCGTCGCTTTTTCGACAAGAAACCAACCCAGGCTTCTGCCTCACTTCGCGACAGAGAAGGCTGATTTCGCGAACCGCTTTTTAGTTTTGCGGTTCGCTTTTTCCACAATGCATCGCTTTCCTCCCCCTTTTTTTTTCCTTAACATTTTCAACACCTTTCAATATTTCCCTTACTCATAGGCCCATACACACTTGCCACATCGCGGCACAATCAAGTAGGCGAATTTACGGGGTATCACAAATGCTAGCCAATTAAAAACCATAATTCATTTTAAGCAGTTAATACGGTACTTACATATTTTAACAATAGCAAATTGCGGAAACATAGCTAACCATCCCAACAACAGCCCAAACCGGGGTGTCACAATGTCATGAGCAACTAATGAAATCCTAATAACAAGATTACTATTACAATATATCTAGCACAATTGTTTAAAGAAAGTGGAAACAACAAATAAAAGAGATACAGGGCTGCGGACGCCAACAACTACCTCGTAGTCTCTGAATCACCGCTCTAACAGTCGTAATCAATGCCTCGGAGCGGAATAAATTACGCCTGAATCTGCACACATGGTGCAGGGAGTAATGTGAGTACTTCCAACTAAGTGAGTAGTACATATAAATAATGACTGTAAGTAAGGAAACACGTAAAGCACAAGGCAATGAATAATGAAGCAGTAACTCATTATTTGAAAACAGTAAATCAGTAAGAAATCATTTAAAAATCTTCCCAGCTCTGGTTACCAGTTGCCATTGTTACCAACTGTAACATCCCTGGGCTCAGTATCATTTAAAATAGTAAAATCTCTCCAGCTCCAGTTACCAGTTGTCATTGTTACCAAATGTGACCTACAGCTGTCATTGTTACCAACTGTAATATCCCTGGGCTCAGTATCAATCTCATAGCTCTGGTTACCAGTTGTCATTGTTACCAACTGTAACCTACAGTTGTCATTGTTACCAACTATGATATCTCTTGGTACCCTGCGCTCACTAGGGGTGTACAGACTCCGGGAGGGGCCCCATACGGCCCAAGCGCAATATCAAGCCACCTCATGGCACATAGAGTATCTCAGGCCCTCAGCCTCACATCAATCACAAGCCACCTCGTGGCACATAAAGGATCTCAGGCCCTCGACCTCATATCACTCAGTAAGACCTCACATCTGGCCCTCGGCCGCACTCAGTCAGAAAATTATTACAAGCCTCTCGGGCATAGTAAAACAGTAGTTCTCAGCCCAAAACATCATTTAAAATATCGTGTAAATCTCAAAACTGAGTAAAAAGTGGCTGAGTTGTACAACAGTGGAAACAACATGACTGAGTTCAAGTAATAAGTACAAGTAGTGAGGAAATAGTGATAAAAATCCCCGAAGGATCAAACAATTGGCACGAAGCCCAAATATGGCAATCAGCCCCAAACAAGATGGTAACAGGTAAGTTTCAATCAATTGCATAGTAAAATCATCAATCGGGATGGACCATGTCACAATCCCCAGTAGTAAACGACCCCACGCTCATCATCCAGCGTGTGCCTCACTTCAATATAGCGCTACGATGTGCAATATCCGGGGTTTCAAACCCTCAGAACATCATTTACAATCACTACTCACCTCGAACCGGCTAAATTTCTAGCCCACGACGCCTTTGCCCTTCGAATTGGCCTCCACGTGCGTCGAATCTATACAAATTCAGAATAATTACGTCACAATATGTTGAGGGAACAAAGCCCACGCGAAAACAATCAATAAATACTAAGAAATCCCAAAATTACCAAATCCCCGAGCCCCAAGCTCACTTCTCGAAGTTCAAAAATTTTCACATCAACAGGTTTCTTATCTACCAACGAGTTCACCCATACAAAAATTATCAAATTCTGACATCGGATTGGCTTTCAAATCTTAAATTTTCGTTCTTGGAAGATTTGGTAAAAAAATCTGACTTTTCTTCCATAGATTCATGGATTTATGATGTAAATGAGTATGGAATCAAGATCTATGAAGGATTTATGTTAAAGAACACTTACCTCCTTCAAATTTGTGGAAACCCCTCTAAAAATCATCCAAACCGAGCTCCCCCAACTCTATTTTTCCAAAATGGCCAATACCCCCCGTTTTTATAGTATTTTCTACCTCGGGTGCCACAGGTGGCGCCGGGCGCTTCCTGTGGCGCTGGTTCCAGTAGCCACAAAATTCCTGGCACAGAAATAGGCATAACTTTCTCATACGATGTCCGAATTGGATGATTCTTTTTGCTATGACTCCGAAATTTCGATACGGATCTAATGATTTAATTAAAACCGAATTTGGAGCCCATTTGCATAATATGATACCACTTATTCTTGAAGAAACGACATCGACACATTCTTGAAACGCCCAAGTTAAACTCCATCAACCATCCAAAATCCATTCGAGGCCCTCTGGACTTCAACCAAATATATAAACAAATCTTAAAACATCATAGGGACTTAGTCGAGGCCTCAAATCACATCAAACAACGTTAAATACCCGATTTATACCCCAATTCAAGCCTAATGAAACTAACAAATTCTAACTTCTACATTCGATGCCGAACCCTATCAAATCGAGTCCGATTGATCTCAAATTTTGCACACAAGTCTTAAATAACATAACGGACCTATGAAGATTTTCAGAACTGAATTTCGACCTCAATATCAAAAAGTCAACTCCTCGGTCAAACTTTCCAAAAATCTTCTATTTTCCAACATTCGCCAAAATGCGTTGAATTGTCCTATGGACTTCCAATTTCAAATCCGGACATAAGCCTTAGTCCAAAATCACCATACGAAGCTATAGTAACTCTCGGAATTCCATTTCGACCCTCGGATCAGAATCTCGCCTAACAACCGAATCACCAAAATGCTAACTCCACCAATTCGAGCTTAATTCTACACCGGACCTCCAAAACCAATTCCGATCACACTCCTAAGTCATAAATCACCTCCCTAAGCTAACCGAACGATCAGAACTCACATCCGAGCCCTCTAACTCATAAGTCAACATTCGGTTGGCTTTTCCAGCTTAAACCTTCTTAAAAGAGACTAAGTGTCTTATTTCTTGCCAAACTCACTCCTAACGCAAACTACTCAACTCGATCACCTAGAACATGGATAACGAAGCATAATGAAGCACAAATTGGGGAAACAGAGCGGTAACTCACGAGACGACTAGCCGGGTCGTCACAATATCCTAGTCTGTAGTGCTAGTCGGAGGAACTTGAGGTGCTGGGTGCCTCCTAATATCCTATGGAGGGGACGGAGTGGATGAGGTATGAGACGGCATCTCGCTCTGAGCCTCACTTTGGCTTGCTCTAGTTGGAGGCACTTGATTGGTACCCTCTCCCATAGCTGTATCAAGCCGTCTACTAATTTCTTGCTTCCTAGTCGAAGGCATCGCTGAAAGAAAACAAGGTGAATATTATATATGAACACTTACGACTCAACTCTACGCACGATCTTGATTTAGAGGGAAGGTAACAACCCTAGATGTCATGTAGCCTCCTGATTATAAATGTGGCTTGCTAAACATCCCTAATCAAGACTCTACATTATTCGGAACCGATCCTGGCTCTGAACATGCTCAAGGGGAGAACACCGAGCCTGTTATTCGGAACCGATGCTGACCCCGAACATGCTCGAGGGGAGAACACCGAGCCCGTTATTCAGAACCGATGCTGACCTCGTACATGCTCGAGGGGAGAACACTGAGCCCGTTATTCGGAACCGATGTTGACACCGAACATGCTCGAGGGGGGGCCCTCGAACTTAAATAGCAGAAAGCCAGAATATCTGTAGTGGGACGAGCATCGCGGCGGGAATCTCGGTACAAATCAATGGAACCGTTTAATTAGCAAATCAGGAGATTTTTTACCTTTAGAGTTGTACCTAAAATAGGATTCCTCTACTATATAAAGAGGGGTCTAATTATCTGTAAGGATACTTGGAATCTCATCAACAATACAGCAATCATTATCTCATTATCTTGTTCCAATTTTAATTATAATCGATCCCTGCCCAAGAAGGACCTACCAACGTGGTCATCATTGTTTAGCTTGGGGGTTTGCATTCCTTCATTTATTACTCAATTTTAATTTTGATTTAATTATTTGTCATTTGTATCAAATTAGCTCATGTATCCTTAAGACCACATATAAATTCAATTGTTATCCGATTTTTAGGGTAAACAATACTTATATGGCCTTGTAGGCCTATGTTTTGAGTGTACAAATGATCATGTCGGCCTAATAGGCCCGTATGTCACATGTATAAGTTTGTATATCATTGTGGGTAATCTTATCTCGAGTACTCCCATATGTTTTATTCTGGTTATCTCATGACGGCCTTTCCGACTCATTTACCCATGATAATATGATAAAAAAGATATGTTACGTTGGTAATCAGTTGAGTAAGGCACCGGGTGCCCGTCGCTGCCCTTCGGTTTGGATCGTGACATGCAAACATGAAGAAGGAATATCTAGCCAGCGACTGGTCAAGTAATCTATGCGATCGTGAGGTAGAGTGATGCAATCATGGTCAACCTGGAAGATGTCTATCGCAAACACGTTGGACTTTACGCGAACGTGATTCAAGAAAGCTGGTAAGCGGCTGGTCAAATGTTCTACGCGAACGCAAGGTGCAACTTGCTATCGCGGTTCTTTGCAGCATTGTTCATCGCGATCGCAGGGTCTTTTTCGCAAATGCGACTTACATATCTAGGTAGAAACTATGGAAAGAATTGAATTTTCACGTTTTCGGCTCCTAAACAATTTAGTACCCAACCCAGCTTATTTGGAAGACATCTTTGGCATATCTTTGGTCTTCTTGACTTGAAAATACAAGCTTGGACATTCAAGTGCACTTAATCACTTAATTGTATTTGGAGATAATTCAATTAGGAAGTCTTATTTGCAGAAGAAAATGTAGAATTATTATCCGAGGCAAATTAACATAAACTCGTTCATTTTTGTAAAATCGTAATATACATTGGATCATTACTTGAGTGTAATTTATGTTATATCCATGCTTGTAGCCATTGATCATTCAAATCGCTTTCTAGGCTAGTTTATATTTCATTTTGATATAATATTTTCTCAAAACCTTTATTAGTTTTTGGCTAAGCATAATAAGCGATAATTCTCTTACTTGCCTAGTCTCCTACATATTGTTCTCTGTGGGATTTGACCCGACTCATAGTTGAGTAAATTATATTGCATGAGATCGTGTCAGCTTACTCTTCGAGGAGAGAATTTGGACGTCATCATGTCCTCCTTTCAAAAGGACGTTTTAGGATGCATTTATATCCACTAGGGTTTTTATGGGGCGAATTTGACCTTTTCTATTTCGGATTGGAGAATTCGGGGGCACGTCCAGACGCTCAACCCAGACCACTCCCAGTTGTTGTTTTCTTCTACTACAGTCCTGGTCTAGCGAAATGAACCTCGCTTCGGTATCTAACACTTTTCTCTTCAGCTCTTTTTTAGCCAATTGTTCTCCTATTTGATTTTTTTACGCACAAGTTCATTCCTTCATATAAGAAACACATAATGAACATACTTTTACTTCAAAAGTGGTGTGTACTCCCGCAACTCACACAAGAAATGATGCGCATACATACTCAACAAAATGAACTTTTCATCATTTATCACCACCTCATGCTTAAACACTTGCTCATCCTCGAGCAAATTAAAATTAAGAACATCGGCAGGTAGCACAATTCAAAAACATACTCAAGCATCATATCAATGATAATTTTTTATATCAACGCTTAGAACTCTGCATAAGGACATATTGACATCTTTTCTCTATTTTAGACCCATGCCAAGACTATTTAAAATATTTGTGTGACTCTTTCAACGTCCTAGCCTGAAAAGATGATACAAATATATTCCTCTTTATGACTCGCTTCTTTTGCCAACTAAAGATATGACTCCTTACCAATCTTTCGTAAAGCGTTTGCCCTCACCAAAAAAGCAAAGCAAGCAATTAGTCAGTACACTCAAATATGAATTCAACTATAATTTAATGAATCCTATATTGGACGAATTTGCTCACTCTCATAAAGAAACTCATGTGCTCCCAATGTTTGTACCATAGGCCTGCTCGTAGTGTATGTCTTGACTAATTTAAGCTCGTAAAGTCTAGGATCAATTAGGTCTTTATGGGTTGTAACATAGGCTAAAGGACGGGTAGGATAGATATGGATAAAAGTAACTACTTCTCTTAAGAACTTTTAATACAATACACTTTAACTTTTAATAATGTACCCTTCCTGACCAACTCAAAATATTTCTATGAAACCATAAACAATTTCACCCATTGCCTTTAAGCAATTCTACATAATCACTAGCCCAGATTAAAGTGAATTTAGGTGTACTTTTTTTTATAAATGCTTTTTCTCTTGTTTTTATTTTTGTTTTTTTTCCTTTCTTTTCCACACCTTTCATAAGTTAGCATTTTTGGCTAATGGCTCTTTCAATACATACATCCACCTTTTGGCCTTTCTTTGGTTCCACTCAAAACATTTCAATCTATTTCCTGACACTTCTAGCGACCTAAGTACTTTCGGAGTTAAAGGTTCAATAAGACTTAACCAAGAAAAAAGGATTCGGCTAGTAATGTGGGTTGCAAAGGAAAGATTTACAGGCTCAAATGGACTAATGAGAATAATGTTATCAGTATTAGGTAAATAAATCAAAGGTCAATCAAAGAAACGTCGTTATCCTTTCCTAGACTCACAAAGCTTACTTATTTTGCTTGAACTTACATACAAGGCAAGTTCTAGACTAGCAAGGGATTGTATAGGGTACAACCAATAGATTCACCTCACACAATGCACATGTCTCACTCTGGACGGCTCAGACTCGACTCTCAAGTTAAGGAAACTAAGCACAGTCATCATAAAATTCAACCACAAAGAAGTGTAAAACATGAGTCAAAATGTCACGACCCAAACTTTTCCACCGGAACCGTGCTGGCGCCTAACACCACTTGCTAGGATATTCAACAACTAATAAGAATAAATTAATGATTTGATTCTTTGAGTTAACAAAGAACCAACCGACCACGATCAGGATCTTGACAGGAAAACGTGGTTTGTGGATCGATTTCAAGAAACAACGTATGTCAAGTTTTAGGACTCGAAATCTGATGATTCAAAAACGAGGTGAAAGATGACGATCTTAACTATAAGAAAGACTATTTACTCTTTCTAAAAAAGTAAATATTGATGTTGTACCGGTTCGATAAAAATTCTGATTCTAGGATAGTAAACGAACGAATTTAGATCAAGAAACATGTACTTGAATGATCAAGTTACTAAAAAGTTCCTACAATCACCACTTGAAATCAACTAACGTGATAAAGAAACACCACACGTAATTGAAAACAAGATAAAGACTATCACTACCTTGCTTGGAACTAAGAAAAAGATAATGAAGAGACAATAGAGAAAAATAGTCTATTGCAAATTAGGGTCAAAGCTCAAAAACGTGAATTTCCCTTCTATAAGGCATGAGAACCCTTTATATAGGCGTATGGTCTCTTCTTTGATTACTACAATACCTATTCCAACAAGGAAATAAAATTACTAAACACAAAGAAAGTAAAATCCCTATTTTACAAGGAAAAGAAACTAGAATCCTACTAAAAGGATAATCCTTATTCTAAAAGGAATAAAATAAATTATATTTTAAGAAGGGAAGAATCTTGGCTTCTTGGAATCAATCTTGAGCTTCTTGGAATTCTTGCGCTTCTTGAAATTAAGTCCATATGTTTGGACTTGAGTTCTAAAACATGATCTTGGCAAAAATTAATAAAATTTAACATAGATCCTTCATTTTCATCATTCTCCCCTGGTTGAGAAGGACTCATCCTCGAGTCTACAGGCTCCAAAAATGGCACAATTCCGACAAATTTCATGATTTGGTTGAACTCATATTCACCAGGCTCTAAGTTGCATTTTTCTAACTTTTCAAAGGGCTTCACTGTGTCGTAACAAAGTTTAGTATGTGGCCGAACTAAATCCCACTTTCTTAATCGTAACTTTGTAGCAATATTTCTGCATTAAATCCTCTTAAGTTGACTTTCAAATACTAAATCATAATCATAAGTTACTTTTTTTTTTATTTTTGGGAATCTTGAACTTTTCCATGTCAATGTAGTGCTTATGGGATATGCCCAAAAAAGTCGAATTAGTACCGCAAAAACCTTTAGAAGAATCAAATTCAAGTACCTTTGGATCAAGCTTGAAGATTTAAAGTATATTATATTGATAATTCATCAGCAACAACGTTCCCACTCTCATATTTAATTAGATAAAATCCAGTGATGAAATCTGTATTGAGATCTCCTTTTCCTACATATTCTTGAAAATCTTCATCCTTTGGAGCCACTAAAAAAGCTGTAACAAAATCTGAACTGAAATCCTCCATTATAGAGTCCTTTTTAAGCAATCCTTCCTATTGTGTTTGTAAAATTTCATGGACTTCTAGATTAGTGCAATATGCTACCTCATTTTGAAGGATAGAATCAACAATCAAATTGATATTATATTGAGAATCTCTATTAGTTGGAATGTTAAGCTCAGATATGGGATACTCTAACTGATCGTCATCAAACATCGGAGGTAAATCCTTAACTTGTGGGCTTTAGTTGAGGCCACTCCCGTGATGGATTTTCCGCAGGTGCAGAGTTGCATAAGCGACCATATGTCTGCATAAGTGCAATAACTGGGCAGAAAGGAGTTAGAGTCGCAGGTTTTATTTCATTTTCCACACTTTGAGTTAGAGAGCTCCGCTTTGCGTGATTTTGGAGGGAATTTGCATGTATTGGATCGGGGTAAGTGTTTTTGACTCGGATTTTCTTATTATTCATGAATCCATCATTATTTTTATCATTTAATCTGTGTTTTGAGTTGGAAAAATTGGAGATTTTTGTGAAAACTTCCTGAACTATAAATTCAGGACTTGAAGGACAATTAGAGGTCGTAATTGGATAATTTTAGTGTGGTTGGACTCTATCAGAAGGGGTGTTCGAATTTTGTAAGTTTGGTCAGGTTCCGAGGAGGGGGCTCGGGGTTAACTTTTTGACTTGACTTTTTGAATTTCTTTAAAGATTGCAACTTTATTATCCGGAATAGTTTCTTCTTTTTTGTAGTTATAGTATTAAGTTTTTTTCTAGATTCGAGCGATCCGAAGTTGGATTCTCGCTCAATAGGCTTATTAGTGGGTTGATTTAACTTTTTTAAGGTAAGTATCTTGCCTAACTTTGTGTGGGGTAAACTATCTCTTAGGATTTAGGTTGAATGTGCTATTTGTATCATGTGAAACATGTGTACGCGAGATGATGAGTGTTTACACGGGCATATGTTGTATCTGACCGGTTTAGGTTATTTATACTCTTTCCATGCCTTTATTTGAATTGTCATAACATGTTGTAACTTTCATTGTTAATCTACCCTTACATGCTTTATTTGACATTGTTAACACTTGCTCTACCTCTTACTTGTTATTTTGCTCTTATATGCTTTAGTTGAAGTTATTGCCTTTCTTATGGTATTGTTACTTCCATAACTATTGAATTAATTTACTTAGAGTTGTTACTTCATGGAATATTTTCTTGTTGATTAGTTGGTGTTAAAGTTGTAAAAGATGTTATCACATTAAGGTGAAGTTGTTAATTGTGGAGATATACTTCTTGATGAGCATTTCACTTTCATTTTGTTATTGTTTAATGGTTGAGCCTTGGGCTTTTTCTTGTGGAAATATTGATATTTTTCGACTTTGTGACAAGTTGTGGCATATGGGCACTTGTGGTGCGAATTGTTATTGTGTTGTGATATTAATACCCATACGGTGGATAAGGCTAGGGATTGAAATGCATGCGGTGAGATAATGTGGCTTGATACGTGTGTTCCTAGTAAGGAAACAACTTGAAGCCACGCGGTGAGATAAGGTGGGCTAAAATGCGTGTAGCTATTTCGTGAAAAATGATATTAAAACTAAATGTAAGGCTCATGCGGTGATATAAGGAAAGGTTGTGATTGACTATGTGAAATGTGAATAAGAGGTGGTACCCCGGTTGCGATTCTTGTTACACATTTCATATTGAAATTATTTATTGGTTGAACAATTCTTGTTGCTTTTATTCGTCCTTCTCTTACCAATTTTCTTCGTATTTGATTATTTGTGGTTCTCATTACGTGATTCCTTCTTGCTGCCTTTTTGCTTAGAATTCTGTCATTAGCTTACGTACTAGACTACTTTGTTAGGCTAAATACATATGTAGCCCCTTAAACTTGCCAGATTTTTTGATTTAGACACTTAAACTTAGTCTTGTTCCTATTAAACTCATGAAGTGAATATAAATTGTGTCAATTTTACACATATTGTGCCATGTAAGCAGTGTGTGTCTAATTAACAGAATTTATCTTCACTTCAAGTGTTCAATTGTTTGAGTTCAAGTGTCTAAATGAAAAAATCAGACAAGTTTAAGGGGATGTATATGTATTTGTCCGTATTTGATTATTTATGGTTCTCATTATGTGATTCCTTCTTGCTGCCTTTTTGCATAGAATTCTATCATTAGCTTATGTACTAGACCGCTTTGTTATCACTCATTTCTCCACTTTCCAGTACATCTCGTTATCATATTGTTGTTCAGTTTATTTTGTCCTAGTAGGTGTGTTGACTTGGCCTCGTCACTACTTTACCGAGGTTAGGCTTGATACTTATTGGGTACTATATGGTGTACTGATACTATGCTTCTACACATCTTTTTTGCAGATCTAGGTACATCTACCCGTGCCGGATGCTAGTGATTAATTGCTACTTTTGGAGAGATCAAGGTATACCTGCACGACGTCCGCATGACTGGGAGTCACCTTCTGCTATCCCTTATAACTATTATTCCTTTATTCGAATAGTGATGTATGTTGAGATCTTAGTATTTATTGTAGAGCTCATGACTTAGTCTGCACCAGGTTTTGCGAAATCTTATATCGTGGTTCAATATTGATATCTTTTTGTGGCTTAGTCGTGACAAGTTGGTATCAGTGCTCTAGGTTCATAGGCGTTATGAGTCATAAGTAGGTTTAGTAGAGTCTTGCAGATCGGTACGGAGACGTTTGTAGTTATCTCTGAAAGCTACAAAACTATTAGGATACTCCACTTATTTGATCCCTTTTCTTTCGAATTTGTTGAGTTCGAAATCCAAATCTTTATGTTTTTATTGTCTCATAGATTGTGAGGACACGCACTGTTGGATCCGAAAATCTGACACCCACGCCCCCTGCTAGAGCCACGAGAGGCCGGGGCAGAGGCCGAGGAGGGGCATGTGGTGCAGCTCGAGCACATGTTCGAGTAGTGAGTGAGGAGCCACCAGTATATCTAGTTGGGGGACAGACACCCGAGGCGATTGTTGTCACCCCTGCACTTTAGGAAACCCTAGTACAGTTCTCGAGCATGTTCGGTACTCTAGCTTAGGCGGGGCTGATTCCACTTGCTCTGGCTACATCTCAAGCTGAGGGAGGAGTTCAAACTCCCACGACCGGTACGCCAGAGCAGCGGGTCCATGTTTATCAGGTCCCAGAGGTTATGCCATCGCAACATATTGTTCCAACTAGCCCGAGGTTAGGGCAGTGGTATCTTAGGAAGAGCAGCTTAGACTTCCGAGCTTCAAGAAGTATCATCCTCCTACTTACAGCATCCTAGCTACAAAGGATGCGCAGGTTTCTAGAGAAGTTCCACCATATTCTTCGCACCATGGGTATTGTGGAGACAAGCGGGGTTGCTTTTACTACATTCCAGCTATATGGAGCATCGTATTAGTGTTGGCGAGTTTACGAGGAGGGTGGCCCAGCCGATGCAACTTCACTCACGTGGACTCAATTTTTAGAGATGTTCATAAGAGAGTTTGTTCCCCTGAACCTTCGGGATGCATGGCACATGGAGTTTGAGCGACTATGCTAGGGTACTATGACAGTGTCAGAGATACTATTAGATTCAGTGATTTGTCCCAACATGCACATGGCTAGGTTTCTATAGTTAGGAGCGAGTCCGTCGATTCATCGAGGGGCTCAACTATGGTATTAGATTCAGCATGGCTCGAGATTTGGAGACAAAAAACTACGTACCATCAGATGATAGAGATTGAGCGGACTTTGGAGGGTATGCGGGGCCGTGCAAGGGAAGATAGGGAGGCCAAGAGGCCTCGAGATTTTGGAGGATATAGTGGTGCCCGTGCCCCATCTATAGCCCGTCACAGCAGGGGCTATGTGAGTTGTCTTGTCCATTCAACACTTCTAGCTTCTAGTGGTACTCATGCTACTCCGAGGACTCAGGTTGCACATTATGCTCAGCCACTATCTAGTGCATCTCCTGCACGGGGTGCCTTCAGCGGTCAGTCTAGCCGACCGGGCTAGAGCCAGTTTCAGCAGCTATGCCCATCGAGAGCTTGTTTTGAGTGTGGGGATACCAATCATATGCTGAGGGACTTCTCCATACGTAGGAGGGGTGCACCTCCACAGACTACTTAGGCTCCCCGGATTCCACCTGATCTGCAGACTTCATAGGCCATGGTTGCTATTCCAGCTGTCGCTCCACCAGCACAACCAGCTAGGATTGGAGGTCACGCAGGTAGAGGTCGCCCTAGCGGGGAGGCCTAGCCAGATTCTATGCTTTTCCGGATAGGACGGAAGCGATCGCATTAGACGTAGTCATCAATTGTATTATTCCGGTTTGTCATAGAGATGCATCAGTCTTATTTGATCCAAGCTCCACTTACTCATATGTGTCATCTTACATTGCTCCGTATTGGGATATACCTCATGATTCTTTTAGTTGTCCTGTATATGTGTCCACGTATGTGGGAGATTCAATTGTTGCGGACCGTGTGTATCGGTTGTGTTTAGTTATAATTGGTGGTTTTGAGACTGGAGATGATCTATTGTTACTCAGTATGGTAGACTTCGATGTTATCTTGGGCATGGACTTTTGTCGCCCTATCATGCTATTCTGGATTGTCATGCCAAGAGTGTGACATTAGCTATGCCATGTTTGCCGCTGTTAGAGTGGAGAGGTACATTGGCTTATATTCCTAGCAGGGTTGTGTCCTTCCTTAAGGCACATCGAGTGTTTGAGAAGGGTGTGATGCATATCTAGCATTTGTGAGAGATGTCAATGCTAATACTCCTACCGTTGAGTCGGTTCGAGTAGTCAGAGATTTCCCAAATGTATTTCCAGCAGATCTTCCGGGCATGTCTCCCGATAGAGATATCAATTTTTGTATCGACTTGTCGTCGGATAATCAGCCCATTTCTACTCCACCATATCATATGGCACTGACGGAGTTGAAGGAGTTAAAGGAGCAGCAGCAAGAGTTGCTTGATAAGGGTTTCATCCGACCTAGTGTGTCACCTTGGGGGGCTCCAGTTTTGTGTGTGAAGAAAAAGGAGGGTTCTATGCGGATGTGTATTGATTATCGGCAGCTGAACAAGGTTACAATGAGCAACAAGTACCTATTATCGCGCACTGGTGACTTATTTGACCAACTATAGGGTGCTGGAGTACTCTCAAATATTGACTTAAGGTCAGGGTATCATCAGCTGAAGAATTGGGATTCGGATATTCCAAAGACTGCTTTTAGGACTCGGTATGGTCACTGTGAGTTCCTTGTGATATCATTTGGGTTGACCAATGCCCCTGCAGCATTTATGCACCCGATGAACAGTGTATTTCAGCTATATCTTTAGTCGTTCATCATTGTGTTTATTGACGACATCTTGGTGTACCCCTGCAGCTGGGAGGATCATGAGCAGTATTTGAGGATTGTGCTCTAGACCTTGAAAGAGAAGAAGTTATATGCAATATTCTCGAAATGTAAGTTCTGGCTCAATTTGGTGGCGTTTTTGGGTCATATGGTGTCGTGTGAGGGTATCACGGTAGATCCAAAGAAGATTGAGGCAGTTCAGAGTTAGCCTAGACCTTTTTCAGCTACTGAGATTCGGAGTTTTCTATGTTTGGCAGGATATTCCCGTTATTTCATAGAGGGCTTCTTATCCATTGCTGCACTTATTACAAGATTGACCCAGAAGGGTGCTCCTTCCAGATGGTACGAGGAGTGTGAGGCGAGCTTTCAAAAGCTCAAGACTGCTTTGACTACAACCTTAGTTTTGGTGTTGGCTATGGATTCGAGGTCTTACGCTTATATTATAACGCGTCACATGTTGGCCTTGGCACGATGTCGATGCTAGACGGTAGGGTGATTGCCTATGTGTCTCGGCAGCTGAAGGTTCAGGAGAAGAATTATTTGTCCACGACTTGGAATTGGCAGCTATTGTTCATGCCTTGAAGATTTGGAGGCACTACTTGTACGGTGTGCCATCCGAGGTCTATACCGATCACCGGAGTCTCTAGCATCTGTTCAAGAAAAGAGATCTTAACTTGCGGTGGCGGAGATGGTTAGAGTTGCTTAAAGACTATGATATCACTATTCTATATCATCTGAGGAAGGCCAACGTGGTGGCCGATTCCTTGACTGGAAAGGCAGAGAGTTTGGGTAGTTGGCATATCTACCAGAAGTAGAGAGGCCACTAGCCATGGACGTTCAGGCCTTGGCCAATGATCTTGTTAGATTGGATATTTCGGAGCCCAGTCGGGTTCTTGATTGCGCAGTTTCTCGGTCTTCTTTATATGAGCGCATCAGAAAGCGTTAGTATGACAACCCCCATTTGCTTGTCCTTAAGGACATGATACAGCATGGCGATGCCAAGGAGGTTTCTATTGGAGATGACAGGGTGTTATTGATGTAGAGCAAGTTATGTGTGCCCAATGTAGATGGGTTACGTGAGTTGATCCTGGAGGAGGCCCACAGTTTGCAGTACTCCATTCATCCTGGTACCGCTAAGATCTAACAGGATTTGAGGCAACACTATTGGTGGAGGATAATTAAGAAAGATATAGTGGAGTGTGTGTCTTGTTGCCTGAATTATAGTGAAGTATGAGCATCAGAGGCCGGGCGGGTTGCTTCAAATACTTGAGATTCTCGAGTGGAAATGGGAGCGTGTTACCTTAGACTTCATTGTTTGGCTCCCACGGGCTTCGAAGAAATTTGATGTAGTTTGGGTGATTGTGCACTAGTTGACCAAGTCCGCACATTTCATTTCGGTTGTGACTACGTATTCTTCAGAGCGGTTGGCTGAGATCTACATCTGCGAGATTGTTCGTCATCATGTTGTGCCGGTGTCCATTATTTTAGATTGGGGCACAGTTCATATTGCATTTATGAAGGGTCATACAACGTGAGTTAGGCGCACGGGTTGAGTTGAATGCGACATTTCACCCCAATCGGACGGACAGTCCGAGAGCACCATTCATATATTAGTGGATATGCTTCCTTCCTGTGTTATGGATTTTGGGGGTGCTTGGGATTCGTTCTTGCCACTTACAGAGTTCGCCTACAACAACAACTGCCAATTGAGTATTAGGATGGCTCCTTATGAGGCCCTGTATGAGAGACGGTGCTGCTCTCCAGTTGGTTGGTTTGAGCGGGGTGAGTCTAGGTTGTTGGGCATATATTGGGTTCGAGATGTCTTGGAGAAAGTCAAGTTGATCCTGGATCGGCTTCGTAGTGCACAATCTAGGCAGAGAGGGTTTTGCTCTAGGTTTCACCTATGAAGGGTGTGCTGAGGTTCGGAAAGAAGGGCAAGTTGAGCCCTAGGTATATCGGTCCTTTTGAGATCCTTGAGAGAGTGGGAGAGGTAGCCTACAAGCTTGCATTGCCACCTAGCTTATCTGAAGTTCACCCAGTGCTCCACGTTTCCGTGCTCCGGAAGTATCACGGTGATCTGTCACATGTTTTAGATTTCAGCTCAGTCCAATTGGACATGGATTCGACTTATGTTGAGGAGCCAGTGGCCATATTGGATTAGGGGGTCCGAAAGTTGAGGTCAAAGAACACTGCTTTGGTGAAGGTTCAATGACGGGGTCAATAAGTCGAGGAGGCGACTTGTGAGACCGAGCATGATATGCGTAGCGGTTATCCTCACCTTTTCAGCACTACAGGAATGTCCCTATACTCGTTCGATGGCGAACATTTGTTTTAAGAGGGGGAGAATGTAATGACCGGGCATGTCGTTTGAGTATTCTAGCCTTATTCTCGTATTTATTGTCTCCTCTATGTTATTTTCTGGTTATGTGACTTGCCGGGGTGGTTAGTTTGATTTTGGGTGAGTTTCGGAGTAAATTGAGACACTAAGTCCCAAAGTTGGAAGCTTAAATTGAAAGAGTTGACCGAGGTTTTTTTGTAGACGACTCCGTAATGGAGTCTTGATGGTTCTGATAGATTCATATGGTGATTTTTGACTTAGGAGTATGTTCAGATATTGATTTGGAAGTCCGTTTGTCATTTTTGCTTGAATTGGCGAAAATGGGAAAGTTTTGAAGGCTTGGAAGGTTGAGAAGTTTGACTGGTAGTTGACTTTATTGATATGGGGTCCGGATTTTGGTTTCGGGGAATTGGAATAGGTATATTGTGTCATTTATGACTTGTGTGCAAAGTTTGAACTCATTCCGAGTTGGTTTGGTATGATTCGGCGTTAGGCTTAGAAGTTGAATGTCCATGGGTTCAATAGGTTTGAATTAGGGTGTGATTCGTAGATTGGATGCTGTTTGATGTGACTTTAGACCTCGAATAGGTTCGTTATGTGTTTTGGCTCGATAGTATGTTTGGACGGGGTCCCCGGAGCCTCGAGTGTGATTCTGATTGAAATCGGGTGCAATTTGGACTTAGGATGATGGATGATGAAACAGATGAGTTCTGGTGCAATTGCACTTGAGAAGGCATGGTCGCAGGTGCGGCACAGCAGAAGCAGTCAATAGGTCGCAGGTACGAAATGGGACTGGATGATTCTAGGACTGCAGGTGTGGAGGCCCATGCCCAGGTGCGTGTCCGCACATGCGGATATTCCACCGCATAAGCAAAGTTTGGTCAGTTGCCGCAGGACTGCAGGTGCGGTAAAACGTTCGCAGAAGCAGACCCATAGAAGCGAACTCTGTTCCACATAAGCGGAGTCGCAGGTGTGGGTTCAGTCTGTAGGAGCAGAAATCTCTGTGTTTTAGTTGAGGCCGAACCTGCAATGGATTTTCTACTGGTGCGGAGTTGCATAAGCGACCCAATGTTTGCAGAAGCAGAATAACTGGGCAGAAAAAGGTTAGAGTCGAGGGTTTTATCATATGTTTTACACTTTGAGTTAGAGAGCTCGGTTTTAGGGCAATTTTTGAGGGGATTTTAAAGGATTTGGGTAAGTATTTTTGTCTCAGATTTGCTTATTATTCATGAATCCATCATTGTTTTATCATTTAATTAGTGTTTTGAATCGGTAAAATTGGGGATTTTATGAAAACTTCCTAAACTATAAATTGAGGATTTGAAGATCAATTTGAGGCCGGAATTGGATAATTGTGGTACGGTTGGACTCGTATCAAATGGGTGTTTTGATTTTGTAAGTTTGGTCGGATTTCGACAAATGCGCCCGGGGTTGATTTTTGAGTTGACTCTTTGAATTTCTTTAAAGATTTAATTTATTGAATGTGCTATTTGTGTTAGGTGGAAGACGTGTACGCGACGTGACGAGTGCCTACAGGGGCTGTATGTGGTATTTGACTGATTTAGGTTATCTAGTCTCTTTCCATGCCTTTAATTGAATTGTCAAAACATGTTATAACTTTCATTGTTAATCTACCCTTACATGCTTTATTTGACATTGCTAACACTTGTTCTACCTCTTACTTGTTATTTTGCTCTTATATGCTTTAGTTAAAGTTTTTGCCTTCCTTATTGCCTTGTTACTTCCTTAACTGTTGAATTACTTTACTTGGAGTTGTTATTTCATGGAATATCTTCTTGTTGAGTTTTGGTGTTGAAGTTGTAAAATCTCTTACCACATTGAGGCGAAGTTGTTAATATTCACTTTGTTATTTTTGGGATTCTTGTACACGTCGTGGTTGAGTCATGGGCTACTTGGTGTGGAAACATTTATGTTGTTGACTTTGTGGCAAGTCATGGCATATGGGCATTTGTGGTGCAAGTTGTGATGGTGGTGTGATATTGATACACATGTTGTGGTATAAGGCTAGGGGTTGAAACGCATGTAGTGAGATAAGGTGGGCTTGATACTGTCACGACCCGGATTTCCCACCCTCGGGAGTCGTGATGGCGCCTACTAGTGAAAGCTAGGCAAGCCAATCAACCGGATTATCTACCCTTTTTCTACTTACGAATTCATTGCAGTACAAAAATATCAACAAACGATATGAATTAAATTTCATACTTTACAAAACATCACTAATACAAAATCCCTTACGAACTACCCAAGATCTGGCGTCACAATTTCACAGACTGTCTAAGAGTACTACAAACAAGGTTCTGAAAGAAATAACAAAATACTGTCTCCGAACTACGTGGAAGAAACAGGTAAAAAAAAGGGACAGGGGACACCAAGATCTGCGAACGTCTACAGTACTACCTTGGGTCGCCTGATAATCACAACGCTGGAAGCTTTCTACTGTCTGAAGCCTGCGGCACTGGGATCTGTACAAAAGAGTGCAGAGTGTAGTATCAGCACAACCAACCCCATGTGATGGTAAGTGCCTGGCCTAACCCCGGCGAGGTAGTGACGAGGCTAGGACCAGACTCCAGATAACCCTGTACAGTTATAACCATATATGTATCTGCAGCAGCAAACTAGAAATACATAAACAATTTAAACGGGGAAAAGAAAACATACATTGCAATAACAGGCAAGTAAAGCGAAACGAATCATCAACGATTAATAAGAAAACAGCAATTTAGTCTTTAACACAATGAGATAAAGTACAAGCCACCTTCACCTCCCGTAACCTCTTGTTGCAGGCGTGCAACTCGTTCCCACTTACAGTAACCTCTTGTGGCAGGCGTGCCACCCGCTCCCACATACATCACATCCCGTGGAAGGCGTGCCACCCGCTCCCACTTACAATATATCCTGTGGTAGGCGTACCACCCGCTCCCACTTTCATAATATCTCGTGGCAGGTGTGCCACCCGCTCCAACTTTCATAATA
>MCJB01052745.1:22369-34800 GCA_002018475.1 Nicotiana obtusifolia | reverse complement strand
ACCCTTAGAGAAAGAGTCATTTTTTAGAATTCGAAGCGAGCTTGGAATTCTTGACTCAACATTGATCTAATTATGTGCATAATTATTTATATTTTTTTTGAACATTACTAACTTGAGCGTCGGAGACGTTTTCTATTTTGTTTGTAGGTTTCCCCATCATTTTGATGAGTCTTTAAGCAAGGGGGAACAATTTCAATTGAGTTTTTAAACTCAAACAAACAAAATTTTGAGTTATAATGATCAACAATCGATTGTCATACGTTAACAATCGATTATCACACGTTACTGGAATGTTAACAAATTCCAGAGACTTAAAACATCGATTATAATCATCAGATAATCGATTATTTAAGTCAACAATCGATTGTCAAGTTGCAACAATCGATTATCACCCTTCACTGGAAAACAAGAAATTCTAGAACACTTAAACAATCGATTGTCATACACAAACAATCGATTGTCAGAAAGTTTGTCTTGAACAATCGATTGTCATAAAGGCACAATCGATTGTTAGGCCAAACAATCGATTGTCAGAATCCAACAATCGATTGTTTGACGGGCTGGTTTGAAAAACTAGCCGTTTTTTGCCGTTTTGTACCCATTGGAAGTAAGGGAAATGTCCAAAATACCCCCCAATGGCTCTCTTTCATTCCCTCTCTATAAATAGAGGTTCAACACACATTTTTCATCATCTTTCAACCTATTAAACACACAAGACACTCCTCTCTTGAGATTATTTCAATCAAGCTTAAGTTTTTCAGTTCTTCTCCTATTCTTCATCCAAAAATGGCTTCTTCAAGCAATCTACCACCTAAAAATGCCGTCAAATACAAGGACGGATCCTATCTTTGGTTTTCCTCTCGGACCGAACTTCAAAAGTTCCGAGAAAACTTTGAGAGAAGAGAAATCCTTCCTCCACGATATATAAAATCTTTATATTTCGAATCAAAAGGATTCTTACACTGTATCATGCCATTACTTTCGGAAATATCCTTGGCCTTATCAACAATCGCCAAGAGTTTATCAACAAAGATCTCATTCGAGCATTCTACTCAAATCTTCGTCGAATTGACGGAAATCTCATTTCCTCTGTCAATGGAACAGAAATTTTTCTGTCAGAAGAAATTTTCTCAGGAATTACTGGCCTTCCAACCAACGGCGCAGATATTCATCTTTACGCCGGAATCGAAGGCTCACATTTTAATGAGGCTGCTTTCCTAGAAGAAATAGGAGTTGGTGGACAATTGGTCCGCACAACAAATCGCTGCCCCACAATTACAAACATGCATGAAGAGTATCGTCTACTCTTTTACATCATCACAAGAATTCTTAAGCCGAGAAAATTTTCTCACACAACTCTCTCGGCGGAAGATGTCAAAATCATGCATGCCATCATTCATGAGGCGGAAATAAATTGGACTCGATTTGTTATGATTCATTTATTTGACTCCATTCGTGACGGGGAACCACTTCCCTACGCCTTCATCATCATGAACATTCTTAAATATCATGATATTGATGTAAGTGTAGGCCCCCTGACCAAAGCTACAAAATATTGGTCGGTGACGGACTCTTCTCTCAAAAGGGGTACGGAACGTCGCCCACAAAGAGTCCAAGTTCCTCCACAAGCGCCTCCTCAAAATACTCCTCAAGGTTCTTCTTCTTCTTCTGTGACTCTTGAGTCACTCGACACTAGGCTTGACCGTATTGAAAAGACAGTCAACAACTTTGATGCCGATTTTCGAGCTTTTCTTAGACGTGCTAATGTGACTATAACACGTCAAAATATTGCTTACACTCAACAAGCCGAGGAAAGCTCAAGTGAAGAAGGAAATGATGAAGAAGACGAAAATCCCGAGGATGATTCTTAATTCTTATTTTATGCTTTTTATTTTTCCTTAATGTATGATGCATTGTAATATAAATTTCCTTAATGAAATTGTTTTTCTCATCTTTAAATTATAATATCTTTTTGCTAATGCCAAAAGGGGGAAGATATTAGACATTGCTATGAGAAAGATTATCATTGCTATGAGAAAGATTATGGGAAATTATGGAAAATTATAATATGCATATATTAAGGGGGAAACATTAATTTAGGGGGAATCATTTCTTGAAAATTAATTTTTCTTAAAAAGAGAAGAAGATTTTTTTTCTCTAAGATTTTTTTTAAACAATTGTTATCAAGTTATTGTTTCTTAACAATTGGTATCAAGTATAAATCTCTTTGCAAAATGAATGCGTATCCCGTCTTGGTTTGTCATTATCAAAAAGGGGGAAATTGTTGGAAACGCATTTCATATCAATGAAACCTTATCTAATGACTTTGCATCTTGTTGTAGGTTTTGATAATTAATAAACCATTATTGATGAAATGCCGAGATTGCTATGGACCTTGTTATGACTACAAGTCAAGCTCTCAAGATGCTAAAATGCAAATCAATGAATGGAACAAGTTGATGAAGCAAAAAGATTGAAGACCAAAGATGTCGTCTTTAGTCTTAATTTTATTTTGAGTTTTAATGTTATCTTGAATCAGCTCTCGTTTTTACGAACTTGACTCAAAGTCTAAAAACGTTTTCAAAATAACCATTGAAACCTTTTTAAAACAATTATTTTTACAATTAATAATTAAATCGATGTTGGAACCAGACCAACAATCGATTGTCTAATGTAGACAATCGATTGTCAATGAACACTGGCCAACAATCGATTGTCAGTAGTTGACAATCAATTGTTTCAATTCCAGTGAGCTCCTCAATCGATTATCAAAGTGTGACAATCGATTGTCAGGGTTCCAGAGACTTTAACAATCGATTGTCAAGCTGAAACAATCGATTGTCAGAGTTACCGTTGGGCTACAACGGCTAGTTTTTGTTAATAATCGATTGTATGAAGTTAACAATCGATTGTTGGCAACGGGCAGAAGACTTCTTGTCCCTAAACTCTTGTTTAATTAAATGGGAGGCTAGCCAACTATTCCCAACGGATCTATGAGGTTTTGGGGTTATAAATACACCCTCTTAAACCTCATTTGAACACAACACTTCATCCAAAATCATAAGATTAATTACTTCAAGTTTTCATTCTCAATTAAGCTATTTTGAGCTATTTTCTTGAAGATCAAAGTTGTGTTCTTGTGCTAAACTTTATTCACTTCATCTACTCTTGTGAGAGTTCTATTTGAGTGATCAATTTGTGTTGTCATACACTAAAAGGGAGTTGTCCCTTGTTGTATTAAGGAAGAGAGTCTTCCTTGTTGATTCACGAAGCTTGTGTGATTCAAGTGTTCGTGATTGTTGTTTACAAAGCTTGTGTGATTCAAGTCTTTGTGTTGTAACGGTTTGTTAAGCACCCGCAAGCTTAACGGAGATAGTGAAATATTCAAGTGTGATTCTTGAGGAGTGGACTAGCTACAAGTTGTAGTGAACCACTATACATCGTTGTGTACGCTTTCTATTTACATTCCACAATTTATTTCTCGCTATCTTATTTTCGCACTTACACTTTCAATTATATATTCATATTGCGAAAATTTGGTAAAGTTCCTTAAAACGCTATTCACCCCCCCTCTAGCGTTGTGCATATATTCTAACAGTAGTCTCTAAAATTTACCATCTTTTCAAGCTGCAAGGTACAAAATAAGTCATCAAAGACCAAATCATGAATACAAAAATGAGTACGAAAATCTCAATTGGATGAACCTGTTGCCGATTTATGGACGGGGATGAGTTGCCATCTCTTTGCGCCCAGAGATTTTCCCGCCGGTTTTTAGACGAGGATGAGTTGCCATCTTGTTGCGCCCAAAGATTATACTATCGATTTTTGGACGGGGATGAGTTGCCATCCTTTTGCGCCTAGAGATTTTCCATCTAGTTTTCGAACATGGATGAATTGCTATCCCTTTGAGCCCGACGATTATCCCACCGATTTTTAGACAGGAATGAGTTGCCATACCTTTGCGCCCAAAGATTATCCTACTGGCTTTTGGACGAGGATGAGTTTCCATCCTTTTGCGCACAAATATTATTCCACCGATTTTCGAGCGGGGATGAGTATCCATCCCTTCATACCTTAAGATCGCCTTCTTCATGTGTGGATCATCTCGTTAAAAAAGAACATATTTTTCTCGTTTGACTCAAAAAAAGAAAAAAGAAGAACAACAAAGTAAGAAAGGCACAAGAAAAGAAGAATAAAACTACCTTCACGCCAGTACTGCCGAGTGGTCAAAAGTAGACTCATAATGCTTGTAAATACTGCAATTGATGCTGATTGAATAAATGATGTGCGGCTATTTATAGAAGCAGTGAGACGATTATTGGAAGATTAATGGCGATGTGAGACTGGAAGTTTGTTAGAGTCCAACAAGAATTTGGTATCCTATTTCAACTAGAAGAAAAAGTTACTGGCGATGGATTTGCCTACATAGAATCCAATTGAGAAGAGGACAATATTAGTTCTATTTCTCGTGAACTAAGGAAAGAATATACTAGGAATAGACATCCGCGTGGATTTAGCCTAAAATACCATTATTTACGTCTAGTACATTGAAAATGGACGTACCTAGAAGTTGCATGGGACGTTTTTCATAAACACATGTAAGTACGAAGTTCTTTTACGTCTAAGCCTAGTCTTTAAAATCCACACAAAAAGTCTTGAAGTAGGAAATCTTTATAGGCATGCAAAATTTATCGAACTTAAATTTAATAAAATAATTTGAACTATTTTTAAGTATAATATAATTGAATTAATTACTTAAGTCCAATAAATATTGACTGCGCTAGGCCATTTAGTTGGGCTACAAGTGATGAACCTATTTTATTATGCCCAATATGTCATCTTCCTAGAGACCTAGTCGGTGCCAAATGTCAAATGACGTGGCACGCCAAGTCAAATGGAAGAGCCAATGATATCATGCCACGTGTCAAAATGACAAGGCATGTCAAGTCGAATTAAAATGCCAATAAAATCGTGCCACATGTGCAAGTGGCATGTTCTGGGCCATCAAATGTGGCCTTTTTCATGCTTTAATTTGATTGATGGGGAAGAGTTTGTTCTCCTCACAACTCTTCCCTCCTACAACTATAAATAGGGGTCTTCATAACTTAGAAAAAACACCAAAAATCATAACAAAAAGTAAGAGAGAACTCGTGGATCAAACACCGCAAATTTCTCTACAAGTTTCAAGCTTCAAACAACCAAGTTCAAATTCAAAAAATCAAGCTCAAGTTCAAGAACGAAGAACAAATCAAGGTTCAAGGAGTACAAGTTCAAATCGAAGTTTGTGCTAGTTGAATTCGAGTTCGTTCATGAAAACGAGAACAGATTCAAGATCAAGCTCAAAGACCCTTGAATTTATTTACTGTTATAAAGAAGAATCGGAGGATTAATAGATATTGTAACACTTATATTATCTGAAATCAAATGCTACGATTGTTGTAATATTTTTCTGTCTCGATTATTTCTTGATGCAAATTTATTTTATACAACACGTATTTTTATTGAGTAGAGATGTTTAAATAAAATAAAATGGAATACAAGAATCAACTTTAAAATTTGGAACAAGTTCAAGTGTTAATATAGATATTAAGTTTTTTTTGAGCTCCAACCTTCAATTAACCTGTTAAAAGATCTCCATATCATACAAGACCAAATTCATCGATTTTATTTGTTTAATTTTAAAAGAATAGCCCATTTCTCCAACTATTTTTTTGTTTATTTGCCTTAACAGACTAAAATATCATTCAATAGTTATAAACTCAGATTATATTTATGAAAATTATTACTCCTATATTATAGTAGCGGAAAAGCGACCATTTTAACAAATCCAAAATACATGTAGAGCCTATGTAGTTACTCCAAGTAGGCCCAAACCATTCGAAGATATATTAACATATTGAGGTCAGTTAAGCACACCTCGAATCCAGATCGAGGTCACATTATCCAAATCATTCGAAGCCAACTTTTATAAGTATGTGAACAATGTACTACCTGCAGAAAAATTCATACAATATTAGAGCATTGTCCAGTGGTATTAGCATGTTATCATGCTCATTCTGGAGGTGTGATAATGTTGTATGGAGAGTATCAAGCAGGTTTTATTTCACAAATCATAGAATCGATGTCAAATGGTTGAAGAACGATGCCAGAATCGATATCAAATTGCTAAAGATCGATACCAGCCTTAGCTCGAAATCTGCTGCACTCGAGTTTCACATGGAAGCTCGATTTCAGATCGAATAGATTGAAGTCCGGAAAATATGTTGCTGAAAGTTCGATGCTTGAGATTCAAAGTTGAAGATCGATGTCATTTTGAAGTTCCAGTTCGAGATCACAGTGGCTTTGGCTCGAAGCCATGACAGGTATAGAGGTGTTCGAGGGTCTATGATCGGAAGCATATCAAAGGAATCATAATACTGAAATCACTGTCGAGCTTTACAACAAGCAACATTATAGAACCAACGATACAAAGTGAAGGAAAATGGATTCACGTTTGCAATGTAACACAAAACTTGGCGCTCGGTGAAAGCAATAGAGGTGCTACATTGATATTTTGCATTGGCGGGTGAATACACATGCCTTCACAGATGGAAAGTTGGTTGTGCTATGAGTTGTATTAAACAGTTTTTATTTAGTAGTAGAGATAGAATTAGTTCTTACATTTTTTATAGTTATGGACAACTTGTAAACTTTTGCTTTTATTTATTTCGTGTATATATGTATAACCTCTAGGCAACCAGCCTAGAGGTATATTTGCTTAAAAAAAAAAAGAAGAAGAAGAGGTGGGCCCAAACCTAACCGTTACGGCAAGCTGACCGTCTCTATTTAAAAAGATATTTAAAACAAAAAATTTGCTTGAATAGAAAACTAGGGGCGAGTCGTTTCTCCACTTCCCCACCGGCACACGCTTCTATTCCTGTCTCCGCCGCTCCGGAATTTGGATCTCCAATGTTCGATCCTGTATTTCCGATTAAATTGCTTTCTTCACCATTATGGTGAGTTCTTGCTTCTTGTAGTATCTTTTCTTTTGTTCTGAAAATTAATTTTACCTTTGGCTGCCATGGCTTATAATTGAACTGAAATTAATTGTTGCTGGTTTTTCCTGGGTGCTAAATGAATAGTGTTGGAGCATATACTGTAGATGTGTAGAGGAAAGTTAATTAATTCATAGTGTAAATTTACGACGCTTTGAAGATCAACTATAATATTTACCCTTATTTTAGATTAGGAGTGGATGAGTCATTTTCTTTCTAACTTGAGTTTCTGTGATGTAAAGGTTCGATAATGCTCATGCAAATTCATCTATGTTCTCATTTTGGACATGTATGTTTGCGTTTTCCTTTTTCCTTTCTGAATTTGGGTTTTCATTCTTATGTAGGAGGGCCAAATTGGAGGCGGTAGTGTACTGGTGCTTGCTGAGGATGTTATGGTACCAGTTAGTGTGGTATCCAGTGCAATCAGCATCGCAAGGAAAGAGGGGATTGAGAAGTTGGACCCTAATATTATTACTCAAGCTTCATCCCAGAGTAAATTTTCTCCCCTATGACCTCTCAAAAAAAAAAAAAAAAAGAAAAATCTCTTCCTTGTGTGCGCTGAACTGATGCTTCTCTGCTCTGCTTATGCTGTGACTTCGAGTGACTCATTTTGATGACACTGTTTGCTAATCTATGTGGTTTTTATAATGTTCTTGGATTCTTTTTTCCTAATTCCTTTTCTATGTTTATTTATTTAATTTATTTATCACTATGTTCATACCTATCAAAAAAAAAAAAAAGTTTGTTGCTATGTTTATCGGAGGTTTATATGCAGAAGATTTTTATTTCAAATTTGTTTTTGGGATTTGATGATGAAAGAGAACTGAAGACTATAGATGCCATTAAAGGGCAACACAACACCATAATTCCTTATTAAATTCATGGTTTTTTAATGGGATAACAATAAGGAGCCTCCAATCACATTCTCAACTCTCAAGCGGTTGGGCTAGCCTTTGGTCTTGTCCAAATAACTAATGTTTATTTTTGATGGTTATTTCTCCAGTAATGCCTCTCTTTGCTAATACTTTGCTTCTATAGCATTTTGAAGATTATCTTTTTGATTTGATAATGAAAATTGGGTTTTGTGCTTAAAGCATTGGTAGATCTTGACGCATTTCTAAGCTTTTAGTGTTTGAGAAGTCTGAGGACTAGTGTTTGTGTTGTATGCGATTTGAGGGCAGCCTAGTGTACACCATAATAGATTGTGGTGCCAATTATTAAGATGTCCTTTTGTCCAGAGACTAATCAGTGTGTTGGAATTGCAATATTATAATCTAAGAATTGTATCTATTTTTGTGATGTAGCTCGTTCTTTGTGTGGATCAAATATCCGACTGTTTTGTTTCAGAAGTAAATTAGTGCGGATTAAATATCAGAATTGTGGGACCAATATCAGTTAATCTGAGTCCAAGTGGCAGCAATTTGAAGCCTCTGGGAAGATTCTGATTGGTAGTTATTGGAGTTAAAGATGAGCTCAAGGAAGCCGTTTGGATAAATTGGAAGTGAAAATACTGATAAAAAAGTAATTTGGAAGAGAAAATTGGTGGAAATAGGAAGCTGCTTGAATAAGAAAGAAGCTAAAGAAGTTCCAGCCAATTTAAACCAAAAAGATAAAGAGGGATTACTCTATGGTTTTTCTTGTTGTGGTTTTTATTTAGGGGTGGGGAACCATCCCCGGATAATACACTCCCAAGTGGGTTAGGATAAAAAGGGAGCTTGTCTTCTTCCTTTATTTTTCTTTTTCCTTTTCCTTTTCCTTATCTTTTTCTGTGCTCTCTGCTTAAGTGTCTAATACCACTCTTTTGTAAGTGCTTGCCCCGTGGCCTTAGATTCTTGTGATATTGAATCTTTTCCCTGTGTTAACCTCTGGTTATTACAGGCCTGACATCAGTGAAGTCTGCTTCTATGGATATCGTTGCTCTCATCTGTAGGTCCCTTGAGTTTCCTAGTGATAAATTGTGTGGGGACATCTCAAGAGTGTTGAAGCTAGGTGGAACACTCCTACTTAGTCTAAGTACTCAGTTAATCTCGAAGGTTACTGAATCCTCTCTTTGTCCGTATTTTTTCGTGGAAAATATGTAAACCACGTGTGAATTGTCTTTTCCATCTGAATTGCAGGCAAACTCCACCCATGAGCGCAGATTATTGTTGGCTGGATTCTCTGATACAGTCATCTGAAGCTGGCCAGTCTTTCGTGGTTAGTATTATATCCATGTGCCTTTATTTAGCTACCTGTCTTCCTCCAACCCCCTTCAATTCAATGATTCTTTTATCAGAGACCTATTAATTTCCTTCTTCCATTTTAAATTGGCATAACACCTATTTCATGGCATGAGGTCGCTCATTGCTTCATTGTTATTTGTGTGGCATCAAATTTGCAACTCTAGGCACTTAGATAAAATTTGAAGTTTATTCAGTTTTCAACTGATCGTCGCACCACTCTCATATGTTGATTTTCTTTAAGGAAGCCTTGAAGTTAGTCATTATAGGAACGCTTAGATTAAGTCCAGTGTTATAGGAGTCCTTCAGTTTGGCTATATATGTATGATGGTGTTATGTGGAATTTAGAGACTCTTAGTTTTAGAGAACCCATGTTTGTTTTAAAAGATAAAAAATTGCGATGGAATGAATTGGCCCAAAGAGGATAGACAAACACCCGACTCTCCTACTTGTTTGAGATTGGGACATAGTTGTTGTAAAAAAAAACCCTTGAAGTTATTGATCTTGACTCAAATAAATTGTGTGGTGAATTTAATCTCTGAACAGATAACAGCAAAGAAACCTTCATGGAAGGTTGGTTCATCCTTCTCTATCAAGAAAGTCGCAAAAAGTTTGCCGAAAGTTCAGATTGATCATGATTCAGATCTCATTGATGAGGATAGCCTTCTCAGTGAAGAAGACCTGAAGAAACCTCAATTGCCAAGTGGTAATAACGTGCACCAGGATTGCCTCACTCTGACATTATCAGTTTCTCCATTAGTATTTTGAACTCAATTTGTTGCACACTTGGTGGTGCAGTTGGTGATTGTGAAGTTGGAAAGACAAAGAAAGCATGCAAAAATTGTACGTGTGGAAGGGCTGAAGCTGAAACAAAGGTGCAATTTGGACCAATGGCGGAACAGCTGAACAATCCTCAGTCAGCCTGTGGCAGTGTATGTTTCCTTCTATATTGATTTCTGATATACTAGTTGATTACTCTCGTCTTCCAAAACTTCTGGTGTATTTTTCAGCCTTTCAAATAACGCACCTCTTTGAATGAAAAAATTCTTCTTTCGAAGTATTCGGAATGGTGTTAACTTTTAGCCTTTTAAAAAAAATTGTTCGGTGGCTATACAAATGTAAATAATCTACACAAAAGTGCGGTTTTCTACGAAATTTACTGTCTATATATACTGGTAGTTGCCTTTCACTATCTCAATTCAACTCTGAATTTCTAATAAATTTTTGAATAGCTGCATACGATAATATCTTTACTAGTCGTTAAGCTAGTACATCTAATTTGAGTGTATAGGAGGGAGTACTTTAGTTGAGTAGTTTCTGCAGAAAACTGAAAATTATTTTCAAGTGCACTGTCATCTACTGATATATTTGTATATTTGGTTGTTGATTGGTTTTATAGTGTGATTTAGCAGACAGCTGGACAACTATTTCTTATGATTATTGCCTTCATTGACCAGCCTTTTGAGTCTTGCAATTAGTCTTCTTGTTAATTGTTTTTTCTGGGACATGTCTTCTATGTTGACAGTGTGGTCTAGGTGATGCTTTCCGTTGCAGTACGTGTCCTTATAAGGGTCTTCCTCCATTCAAACTAGGCGAAAAGGTACATGTCAAGAACAAGTTAATCCCCTCTATTTTTCTATTTCGTTCTCTGGGGTTTCATTATGCAGGAATAAAATATACATTTATATATTCCTTACTTTTATGTAAGGAAAAAGATTGCAGTATACATGAAGACGATGTGTACTGACAATTCATTGTAATGATGCCAGTATTTATGGTGAACATGAACGTGAAGTCTTCGATTATTGACCAAAATCTGATTGCCTCTTTGAAGATTTTGTCTCACCAATCATTTGTTTATGGAAATAATGCATTTAGATGACAAGCAACGGAGTTGTGATTCTACTCTTTGTTAGAATACTGAATAAGAGGAGGGTAATATGAACTGGTTTGTGATTGTCATCTCAAGTATTCTTCTTCTTTTTTTTTTTGGAAAATAATTTGACTAGAAGTTCTGATTTGTTACTTTGCTTTGTTTGAACAGACCCTTTTGACCTGTTTTAAAACTGATGGTGGATTCTAAATATAGGACTGTACTTATGCAAGGCTTTGCAGTGATGCCAGTTGTTAAATCTCATCGGGTTTGCTTGTTGGTGGTTAAGAATAATAACTTATGTCTCATGGTCATCACTACAATGTAAAAAAAAAAGTTCTTTTGGTATTGAGTTCTGAATAAAATTCAATATACATTATAAAAAGAAGGATTAAAAAATATCACAGCCAGATTTTGTCTAATTATCCCGGAGGAGAGCGAATCTCATTGTCACAGCCAGATTTGTTTATTGCACATAGTTGGGTCCATGGGCATAAGACTGATGCTACTGATGATTTGGTTGCTTGATTTTTTGTGCGTGTGTGGGGGGCTGCTGCTGCTTCTTCTTCTTGTTTTTTTTTTTTTTTTTTTTTTTTTTTTTTTTTTTTCTTTTTTTTTTATATCTTTTTAAATTTTTTTTGTGTGAAATGGGAACCATTTAATCCAACGCGAATCAGTTATGGCTGTTGCACTTGATGTTGTTCTTCACTGAGCATAATGATTCCCGGGGAGCCCTAGTCTCTGGTTGATTTCATTATTATATTCTTGTTTGCATTGTGATTTGTGATAATTCCACTTGAGCATGACACCTCTCCCACTGCTTTGGCAGGTAACGCTTTCTGGGAATTTTCTTGATGCTGACATCTAATTGCAGATGATAACAATCGATATGAGATTGCAGAAACTGTTATAATTAGGTCAAAATTAGTTTGTTCATTTTGGTTGAGGTGAGATAAGTGAAGTGTAATATGGACTTTTGAAGAAGTGAGGGAAATAGCAATGGAGTGTGAACTACTGTTAAGACTTCTAAGAGCTGTTAGAAGAGACTTGGATTTATATAACTGAACATAAAGGTTTCTAGTTGTACTTCTCTCTCTTTCTCTCTCTCTCTCTCTCATATGTTCCCTAACCCCTTGCTCTGGTATCTTGTGTATATGATCATTTGGTGTTTGTCGCTCGATTGGAAAGAAAATGATGAACACCAGCAGGATTGGTGATCTCGAGTGTGAAAGGGTAGAGTTTATGACTCGCAATTCTTAGCACTGTGCGTTTGCTCGCTTGATTTGCCATCATATTTTTTTTTTT
>MCJB01052745.1:0-22243 GCA_002018475.1 Nicotiana obtusifolia | reverse complement strand
GGGGTGGCTCCGAGTGCCAAATCATCAAGAATGGAAAAATGAAACATTGTCTACGCCTGCTGATATTGCTATTTCTGCGTGATGTTTAAAAAAAACTTTGGGTAGCCTCATCCCTCTATTTTTAGCGCAACCACTAGTTTTCGGAATTTCACAAGACTGCATGTGTTCTTGAGTTTCATAGCGGATGGTCCATGCTCGTTTTCTAGTGCTTAGTACGGAGACTTATTAAGATAATGTTCCATTATGTTTGAATGCAATTTATTAAACGACTGGACGTGAAAGTTAAAATGTCAGAAAGGAGTAGTCAATTGGGTAAATTTTATTTTACCTTCTTATATTTTAATGGTAGGCTAATCCGCCTTTTGAATAAGACTGTAACTTCCTTGAGCAACACTTCCTGGTTGGTTTAGGTAAGATCTCTATACTTTTCCTCATGTTAGGCCAGAGGGATACATGAAATACTCAGAATGAAATTTCTTTGAACAAGTTACGGCGAACGAATAGGGACCCAAGGATAAGCGGACAATGACGGAAAAAAGCCTAGAAGTGACGCTTCGAGGTGTAACTTTTTTGTTGTTGGATTGAATTAATTTTGATTCATCGACATCAATTTATGTAGAGAAATACCTTGAATTGGACAGCTGAATAAAATTTCGACACTTCGCACTATTTGGTATGCAAAATCAGAAAACATTTTCAAAGTGAAAAGTGGAGAGTAGCATCCATTCAGAACTCTTTCGGTAGGAGAAAAAGATGCTGAATAATATCCATAGAATTTCGACGAAAGAGTCAACATGATTGATGCTACAGTACCATTACAAATATTGCAATATTAACTATATTTTGCTGAAGCGTTTAACAATTTTCATTTTCTGTCTGCGATGTGAGAATTGCTAATAGTTTTTGTGTTTTAACCAACTTTTTGAGTTAAAACAGATTATCGAACTCATTCAAAAGGTGGAGAAAGGGCTACATATATGCTATGAGAGGATTAATATTGAGCATAAGCTGGTTAAAGCCGCCAACAATGTATTCACCTTTACTTCTAAGATTTTACTCTTTCAATACTTGTGTAGTTTCCAAAGAGTCAGGCATGCACTCATTCTTGTCTCCAAATGTATGATCCACCGACTCTCTTTATCTTATCCAAAAAACAATGGTATTATAGAGAAAAATGTATTTACTATCAAATATTCAGACCTTTTTTAATGCTGCAATCACATAAAAAACTAGTCGTTTGACATATTAGATTAATTAGTTCGTATAAATATATTGGAGAGGCGTACGTACGAATAATAAAGCAGCTTAAATTCCAGCTATTTCTGCCAATGCTGGCTAGTTACGATGTTTCCGTCGTCCTCAAGTTATTCCGATCTTTTCTGAAATTCCAAAGCGTTGTCTCTAATATAAAATTACTGGAGAGGTTCAGGTTTCAGCAATAAAATAGGTTGCTAGAGAGTTTAAAATTTTTGACATTTATATTTAATTTTAAGAAAAATACACTAAGGAGCATCTTTTAAAAAGTATTTAAGAAAATGATCTTAATTTTTGTTTATTCCTTATATAGCATATTTTTTTACGATATTACCATACTGTAAAGATTATGTGCACAATTAATGAGTAGCACAAATATGGATCAGTTTTATCCTTATTTATCTTTTTACATTCTCTCCCCTCCTATTTTCTATTCTAAATTTTAGTACTCTAAATATTTATATGAACAATATAAATAAAATATATCAAATATATTGTTTATATAGATATATAATACCATGTATTTATTTCATGTATATATTTAATTATCTACTATTATCACATTAAAACACAACATATACATACAATGGCTGAAGGATTCAGTATACTCTGTTTATTAAATATAATAAAAATACCATTGTAATTTATAAACTATTTAATACCATCATTATACTGTGTAAATTTTTTTTTGACATACAACTAAAAATGAAACTTTATATCAATAGTATTTATAATTATACCAAGGATTCAGTATACTCTATATATATATATATATATATATATATATATATATATACTTATCTACTATTATTACATTAAAACACAACATATATTGTAAAAGCCTACTGCTGCTAGGTATCCGAAATGTTTTCTTTAATACCGCCTACTTATGTTTTTTCCCCAGTTTTCACAAACTAATGCAGCATTTTAAAAAACATAATTGGGCAGGATTTAAAATCCTTTACAAAATTCAAGTAGCATTTATCAATTAACAAATATAGCATAAAAAAAAATACATTCTGTTTACCCTTAACATGACTAACAATTAAATTTGTACGCGGTATAAAAAATACTTTATTTAACTTAACACAAATGATCAATGAATAGCAAGTAATCCAATTAAAGGAAACAATCAAACCAAGTATGATGAAGTAATGAAGCCTGCCGTCAAAATTGAATGCTAAAGACCAGTTCCAATCGAGCCCTCGGAATGGAGTCCGGTTGTAACTGAATAAATGAACAGCTTGAAGAATACTCGAACAATTACTAAAAGATAAAAGTAAACTTTATTGCTTTGATATGCGTGCCAACAGTGGTCAAAAAATAAAAAGGTTTCTCCCATTTATATAGTAGGGAAATTTCAACCGTAGAACAAGTCTAAATAAAGTAAAAATCCTTTCCTTCCTTTTTTTCCCCCAAGAAAACACGACCCGCAGTTAGTATCGGGCATGATCTGCGCCGTAATATCCGACTACTGGCGGATATTTCGGCTCCTTGCTCGTCCTCTTTAACCGTCTTCCCTTTAACCTCGATTCTTCGTTTCACTCGAGCTTGATTCTTCCCATGTTTGGCCATGCTCGATTCCCCACGTATCATTCGTCCACCCTCGGGTTCCGATCTGTGTGCACCCTCGGCCTTACCCGAGCCAGCATCGAATCACGCTGTCCCTCATATTTTCATCAGGAAATGGGGGTTAACTTTATCCCCGATTTTACCCGTACACAGATAGTCCCCTCACTTCTCGGAGAGTAGATTCATAGGAATGATGAGAAGTGACTAATTGACCCCAGTTCCTTCCTTCGTACACCATAAGCAAGTTAATGAGCTAAAACATTCCATCAGTCACGTCGCTCTGATTTTGGATACGCGTTAGCCGCCGGTTGATCACCCTCGGTAGTCACCGAATGTGAAACGTGATGCATTCATTATTCCTTCCCTATAAAAGCTCCGGTTCCCTTTTTTCACTTTTTTACTTTCTGATTTTGAACCTTCTTGAGTTACCCTCGAGTTTTTCATCTGTTCATCAATCCTTCAAATCTTTATAACCTGTTCTTCACATCTTCATATCTCTTATCTTCAAACCTTCATACCAAAACTTCAAACATTCATACCAAACCTTCAAACCTTCATAACAAATTTTCAAAATTTCATATTTCTAGATTGAGATGGCTAAGACTTCGAATACCCCAAAGCACTGCACCTTCGACTTCTAACTCGACCACGGGCGCCGAGGCAACACTTCTGGTAGTATTCCGGGGAGGTCGAAAAAGCTTCCGCACAAGGAGATCGAGATGAGGAGGCGTGGAGGTATGTTTGCTCCATCACCGAGGAGACGCTCCAAGTGGTCTGAGAGGATTGAAAATAGGAAGGCAAAGACATAGTTGCTCCCAGTCCCGATAAGGACATCACGACATACATGGAGGGATATTTAAGCATTTATACGTATCCTTTCACGTTCTGTCCGGTGGATACAGTGATCCTCGAGTTCTGTAAAAGGTACAAAATTTGCCTCGGGCAAATTCGCCCGTCGTTTTGGAGGATCATGACCCTTCTCCGTCATTTCGCTAACAACATGGAGGAGCCTCGGTTCACGGTCGACCATCTGCTTCGAGTTTACAGCCCTCGAATCTTCCGAGAGGTATTAATCAAGCTCGCCCGTCGGGCAAAGAAAGCTCCCTTCTCCTACATAGATGAGGATAGAGACCGAGGCTGGCAGGGAGGTTTATTCGGATAAAGACCGATGACCTCATTCCTTCTGAGTTCCTGCCGTTCCCCGAGGAGAGGAACTCAAAACACAAGTTTACTTCCTCTTAAGTTGTCAAAATACTTTTTTGAATCTACTCCTCTTTCTCATTATTCACCTCATTTGATGTGCAGTTGTCGCCCGAGTCCCCAATGCGATCCCTTGTTTCAGGGAGTGGGTTGAGGGCATATGCAAATAACTCAGCTATCCCGAGCGTAAGTGGATTTCGATGCCTGAGTCCTGGATTTCTATGCTCTTTGCCGGCTTAAGGAATTTCCTGAGGATGATGGCAACTTGGAGTTCGTCACTTACAAGCCAATTGATGTCGACCCGAAGTTGGCTCCCCTAGAGGGGGATGCTCGAAATTCTGAGTCCCCTGTAGCTCGGGGGCTTGAAGAAGATCAATTAGCTACTGCTTCGCAGTAAGCTCCACCAATTTTGAGAGAGGATGCCTCGGAAAACTTTGATGTTATCCACATTCTAGAGTCACCGCCTCAGATAGAGGATATTTTAGATGAAGCTCGGGCCGCCACAGAAAAACTGACCGAGGCGTCCCTGGTTGTGGACAAGGCCCTTATCTCATTTTTCAAGAGCGTGGATTTCGGCATGCTGGAAGTTTAATCTGGCTTTGGCCACCTGGAGATCCCGAAAAGGGTTGTGCAACCGGGGTCAGATGGGCCAATTTAGAGCTCAAAGCTCGAGAAGCAGTTCCCTGCCCCGAGTGTGGACCTTGAAAGGAAGAAGACGGTCATGTTCACATTACCGGCGGATACTAGCATGCTATCCGCATGGCTAGCTATCTTTGTTCCTTGGTAACCAAAGAGGACCAAGTGAAGATGAACGAGGTAGACGGGCCAAGCCTCTTCAACGAGGCTCAGCAGGCGGTAAATAGGGTATACCTTCCTCTCTTCGTGTCTTAAAGAGATCTTTTTGCGTTAATGACATTTTAGTGATTTCTCTTGCTTTACGTTTTAGGCCTCGGTGATTCACAATGAAATCTTTCACCGGTCTAGGATGGTGTGAGCCATCTTGAATTTGAGCTCAAGGAGCAGGTCTGGCAAAAAGAGATGTATAAAGCTCTCTGTGAGAAGAAGGATGAAGTCCTCAGGGACATGACAGGCCGCCCTGCCGAGCTGGAGAAAGCCCAAAAGGAGGCTTCAAAAGTGAAATAGGACCATGCACTGCTTGTTGAAAAGGTAAAAGTGCTCGAGATTGATAACGAGATTTTAAATGCAAACACTAACACCGCAACCTCACAGGTCCAGGAGAAAATAACCTTGATCGACCAGCTTAGGTCTGCGATAGACGAGGTCAAGGCTTCAGCTGATGAGATGAGGAGCAAAATGGACCTCATAGCATTGGAGCGGGATGCCACCAAAGAGGACTTGGCATCGACCAAAGTGCAGCTCAGAGTGATGAGAGAGAAGGATGACAAATAGTCTAGGCTGAATAAGGAGCTCCGGGCACAGTTTGCCTCGGCCTTTGTGGAACGTGATGCTCTCAACCAAGAGTATATGGCGCCGAAATCCAGATTGGAGATAGTTCCGAACGAGGCCTCGGAAGCCCAGGTAATGCTGGCCCAGTACAAGAATGATGTAGAAATAGTAGAAGCCCGTATTATAACGAAGGCCGAGTACGTGAAGTGGCTATCTCGGAGAGAGACTCTTGAGGAGATCCAAGCCCGAGGAGTTGACCGAGCGGTCGAGATCGAAGAGGATAAAAAGCTCGAAGTCGAGGCCAAAGCGAGGTACCAACCCGATGATTTGGACATCGAGCTGGGCTCTGATGAAGACTAGGCAGGAAATGCCTTAGCTTATTTTTGTCTTTTCTTGTAGTTGTACGCTTTGTACTTTGGGGCCGTTTTATAGTGCCTTTGTAAATACCTTTTGGTAAATATATATGAAATTTTCCTTTGGCTACATGCTGTGTCTTTTAACTTTTCTGTGTTTGCTTATGTTTAAGACTTAGGATATATAACTTGCATCTCAGACTTAATATCCCATGAATGCAGTAGCATAGAATTTGACATTACTTAAGTTGTTCAATCTTCCAAAGCCCGGATAAGGCCTGGGTTAAATAATGACTTCGAGTTGCTTTGACTTCGGAGGACCCGATAGAGAATAAAACGAAATTTTGTTAAAATAATTTGAATGATTTATCCGGACACAACTAATCTTTGCCGAAGGTGGCTCTTTTCATGGCCATAATTCGAGACCGATTGACTTGATCAGGCTGGAAGTAATCTTTTATGGATTTAAAATGTGTAAGGACCTTACTTTTTATGCACGAACTCAGACATCTCGGAACCATTTATACATTGTGATCGAAGCTCTAAAGGCTTCATATCTTAAGTTGGCCGCGACCTTTCATGTTTGAGCCCTGCCTTGTAGGCTTGGTGCCTCCGAGATTTAGTAGCTCGATTTTCCCGATCTTACTGTCAGGTAGCAGTCCCTAGTTCGGGGTGACCCGTAGGCTTAGGGGTCTTTAGATGGTTGGGCATGGCATCAATGATTCTTACCGCCTTCGGGGTTTCATGCCCTGTTTAATGGTGGCCCATGGGCCTAGAAGGTTTTGAACCGAGTATTCATTCTAAGTGACGAAGATAACATTGCTTGTGCGAATGTGAACCGATGAAACATAGAAGGAAATTTTTTTTTATTACTTTAAATGTAGTGTAAGTAATTGAAGATACAAAAGCTATTGGCCATGACGAGAATGAGTTATACGGGCACGGTTCGTTTGACCATTTGACCCTTATAATAAATCCTAGTATTCAAGCCTTGGCTTTCGATGTCGAATAGGAATGCCTTCTCAATTTCTGAACTTCAATATTAGGTTCTTGACTCAGGGTGTGATAGTCCCCTAGTATTCGAGACTGAATCTTTTTGATTTGTGATCTTCGAAGAACTTTATTGACCTTGCCACCGATGAACTGTCTTCTGTTGTCACATGTGATCTCGGTCGGTATCTCGAACCGACATATTATATGATCCATGATGAAGTAGAAGACCTCATTTTCTCTAACTTTCTCGAACATCTGTGCTTTAACCCACTTGGAGAAGTAATCGTTCATAAGCAAGATGTACTGGGCCTTACCGGGTGCCCAAGGTAAAGGACCTACGATGTCCATTTCCCATTTCATGAATGGCCAAGGGGAAAGAACCGGGTGGAGCATCTCCCTCGATTTTTAGATCATCAGGGCATGCCTTTGACATTCGTTACATTTTTGAACAAAGTCCTTCGCATCCTTTTCCATTTCGTTCCAGTTATATCCGGCGCTGACAATTTTCGAACCAATGATTCCACTTCTGAATGGTTTCCACAAGTACCCTCCTGGACTTCACTCATCACATAATCAGTTTCTCCGAGTCCCAAGCACATTTCTAACGGTCCAAAAAACGATCTTTGGTATAGTTTTCCTTCAACTAAGCTAAACCTCACAGCCTTAGTCGGAAGGGTCCTTGATTCTTTGGGATCCGATGGCAATTTCCCCTTTTGAAGGTAGTCTATGTATTTGTTTCTCCAATACGAAGTCAAACTTGTTGAGTTTACCTCATTATGACCTTCCTCGATCACTGGGCTCATCAATTGCACTACTGTTCCGGAATTGAATTCATCGGAGTCGACTGACGATCCTAGATTAGCCAATGCACCGGCCTGGTTATTCTGATCTCGGAGCACATGTTGTAATGTCCATTTCTTGAACCGATGTAATGCCACTTGTAATTTTTCCAGTATCTCCACATTTGTTCCTCTTTGACTTCAAACATTCCATTAACTTGGTTAACAAAGAGGAGAGAATCGCACTTGGCTTCGATCACCTCAGCCCCCAGGCCTTTAGCCAGTTCTAGACCTACAATCATAGCCTCATATTTTGCCTCATTGTTAGTCAATTTTACAGTTCTAATAGACTACCTTATTATATTACCCGTAGGTGGTTTAGTATGATTCCCAACCCAGACCCGTTCACGTTCAAGGCATTATCCGTGATTAGGGTCCAGACCCTCGAACTAGTCTCCGAGGCGAGTAATAATTCGTTGTTGACCTTAGGGATCAAAGTTGGTGTGAAATAGGCCACAAAGTCTTCCAATATTTGAGACTTTATAGCAGAGTGTGGGGCTTATATTCAATATCATACCCACTAATATCTACTACTAGCTGACCAGAGAGTTCGAGTTTATGCATAACGTTCCTTAGCGGGTACAAGGTCACGACACATATAGGGTGCCATTAAAAATATGGTTTTAGTTTCCTAGATGCGCTTAGTAAGGAAAGCGCTAACTTTTCTAGGTATGGATACACTGTTTTAGCATCACCTAGGGTTCTACCAACATAATAGATAGGAACTCCGTACTGTCTTCTTCTCGAACCAGGACACCGCTTACCGCAACCTCGGATACTGCCAGTAAAGGTACAATTACTCATTTGCCTTCGGGCTATGCAGCAAATGAGGGCTCGATAAGTATTTTTTAAGCTCTTCCAAAGCCTTAGCACTCCGGGGTCCATGAGAAGTCCCTCTTTTTCTTTAGTAACGAGAAAAATTTGTAGCTTTTGTCTGATGATCTAGAAATAAATCGACCCAATGCGGCCATCCGCCCGGTTAGCCTCTACACTTCTTTGACGTTATCAACCACGGTGATATCTTCTATGGCCTTTATTTTATCCGGTTTGATCTCTATTCCCCAATTAGATACCGTAAAACCAAGGAACTTGCTCGAGCCGACTCCAAAGGCACACTTCTTTGGGTTCAGCTTCATGTTGTATTCTCTTAGTATGTCGAAGGTTTCCTGCAAATATTTCAAATAGTCCTCTACTCGCAGAGACTTAACAAACATATCGTCAATATAAACCTCCATGGATTTTCCTATTTGTTCCTCGAACATTTGATTAACTAAGCATTGATATGTGGCACCAGCATTTTTTTAACCCAAATAGGATCATGTTATAACAATAAGTGCCAAACTTAGTTATGAAAGAAGTTCTCTCTTGGTCGCCCGGGTCCATCCGTATTTGGTGTACTCGGAATAGGCATCAAGAAAGCTCAGTGTCTCGTGCCCAGCCATCGTATCGATCATTCGGTCGATGTTAGGCAAAGGAAATAAATCCTTCAGGCATGCCCTATTCAAGTCCTTATAATCTACACTCATTCTAAGCTTGTTTCCTTTTTTAGTATGACGACTACATTAGCTAGCCAATCCAGGTATTTAATCTCCTGAATGGAAACTATTTTCATAAGTTTAGATACCTCACCTTTGATGAATGCGTGCTTGATTTCGAATTGTGGCCTCTTCTTCTGTTTGATCGGGTGGAATTTAGGATCCAAGCTCAATTTCTGAGTTGTTATCTCCAGTGGGATTCTTGTCATATCTAAGTGGGACCAGACAAAACAATTGGCATTAACTTTAAGAAAATCAATGAGTTTTTTCTTGAGCATGGGAGTTAGTCCCGTGCCCAGTTATACCTTCTTTCTGGCAAGTGCTCGAACAATATGACCTGTTCCATTTCATCGATTATTGACTTGGAGGCATCGGTATCATTAGGTGCTACGAAGGATCTCGGGATCCCGAAGTCATCTTCCTCATCCATTGGGCGTCCCTCCTATTTTTCCGTCCCGGTCAGGGTCGGGATCAGTGGTTTCTATTTTGTGCCTTTCTCTTCGACCAGTCCTTTACTTTTTGATGTCATGGTTGCGGGCACGGGATCACTTCCTCGACAGCAAACATCTCCTTTGCAGCTGATTGTTCCCTGTAGACCGTTTTGATTCCACTTGGGGTTGAAAACTTCAACGCTTGATGTAAGGTTGACGGTACCGCCCTCATGCTGTGGACCCATAATTTTCCAAACAAGGCGTTGTATCTCATATCCCCCTCGATTACATAGAACTTCGTCTCCAGGGTGGTTCCAACTTTGTTGATTGGTAGGGTGATTTCACCCTTCGTTGTCTCACATACCATATTGAACCCGTCCAGTAATCAAACTGCTAGAATGATCTGATGCAACAGCCCCAGTTGTTCCACGACTTTCCATTGGATGATGTTGGTCAAGCTACTTGCGTCATGACCCAAATCCACGTGACGGCACCCGGTACACTCTCCGATCCGAGCGAACCAACCCATATGATGCACCCAAACCATATGCATAAAATCCAATTTAACTGTGGAAGCTCTTTGAATATATATATATTTTCAAGTTAAAAAATGGAATGATTTTCCAATACAAAATCACACATGAAGTCTGTAACGACCCGATCGGTCGTTTTGAGTATTGTAGCCCCGTTTCTTTATTTTTGCTTATTCTATGCTCATTTGTGGTTATGTGACTTTTCGGGGTGGTTGGTTTGGTTTCAGGGATATTTCAGAATGAATTGGAAAACTTAGTCCCAATGTTGGAAGCTTAAGTTGAAAGAGTTGAGCAGATGTTAACTTATGGGTAAACGACTACGGAATAGAGTTTTGATAGCTCTGTATGGTGATTTTGGACTTAGGACTATGTCCAGATATTGATTTGAAGATTTGTAGGTCATTTTTGCTTGAATTGGCGAAAGTTGGAAAGTTAAAGGTTTGGAACGTTTAGAAGTTTTACTGAGAGTTGACTTGTTATTACTGGGAGTTGGAGTAGGTCCATTGTGTCATCTATGACTTATGTGAAGAAATTAAGGTAAATCGGAGTTGGTTTGATAGCTTTTGGCATCGATTTTGGAAGTTGGAAATCCATTAGTTTCAATAGGCTAGAATTAGGGTGCGACTCGTGTTTTTGATATTGTTCGATGTGATTTGAGGCTTCGACTAAGTTCGTATGATGTTTTAGGATGTGTTGGTATGTTTGGATGGGGTCCCGAGGGCCTCGGGTGTGATTCAGATTGAAATCGTATTGAGAATTTGAAAGGAATTTATGTTATGTTTTGTTCTGGTGCAACCGCACTTGCGAGGTTTTGGCCACAGGTGCGGAGACGCAGAAGTGGCCATGGGGTTGCAGAAGCGATCCTGTGTTGAGCTGGGTAGTTACACGGTTGCGAGGGAAATTCTGCACCTGCGAGCTCGCAGATGTGGTTAGCTGGTCGAAGAAGCGAATTTGTCCTGGGAGGCTGTTGTCACAGAAGCGGAGAAGCTTTATAGGTGCGATCCCGCAGGAGCGGACCTTGGACCGTAGAAGCTTACTCGCAGAAGCGGGCTTTGGCCGCTGAAGCGGCAGGTTGGGAGTTTAATGAATTTTAGCAGAAGCGAATGAATTTTCGCAAAAGCAAAGCCACAGGTGTGGTTGGTGAGCCCGCACAAGCGAGAATCGCAGGGCAGACTTTTATAATCGAGGGTTTGAGCTTTTTTTTTTTCATTTTTTTCATTTTTGGACTTGTGGAGCTCAGCTAGGGGCGATGTTTGAGAGGGAGTTCACCATAAATAAAGAGGCAAGCAGCTTTGATCACTTTTTTCCATTAATATTGAATACCCATTGATTTACACCTAGATTGTATGTGTTTCAGGTGAAATTTGGGGGATTTTTGGTCTATGTATTGGGGAGCAAGATTTGGGAATTTGAGGCTCGATTAGTCGTCGGAACTGGACGATTTTGGTATGGTTGGACTCGTTATTGAATGGGTGTTCAAAATTTTTGGATTTTGCCGGGTTTCGAGGTGCGAGCTCGAGGTTGAATTTTTGAATTTGGTTAAATAACTTAACTTTATCGTATGGGATCGATTCCTATAGCTTGTATTGATTTTATCAAGTTGTTTGTGACTAGATTCGAGTCGTTCGGAGGCCGATTCACGAGGCAAGGTTTGTTGTAGCATTGAGTTGCGCACTTTGAGGTAAGTAACATTTATACACTTGGAACTGAGGGTATAAATCCCTGAAAAATGTGTTATGTGGGTTGTTTTGAGGAGACGCACATGCTAGGTGACGGGCGTGTACCATGATAATCATAATCTGGGTGTATTTTATGTTGTGTTGATATCAAGTCTTGTTTTATCCGTATAATTTCTACTTGTTAGAGTAATTGAGATGTGATTCATGTTAGAAATCATGTTTAGGCTATGTGCTTATTATGTTGGGACCCACTAAGGTTATTTCTACTGTTGAGTTATTTGCTTAAACTGCAATTATTTGCTCAGTCATGTTTATTCATTTGTATATCTCAGTCTCTGTTATCATTCACTTTTACATCATGTTATCTTTGTTTGGGCTGAGTAGTATGAGATTTCTGAGCCCATGATACTGGAATGATTGATTACTGAGTTCGGCCTGAGAGCCAGATTGTCAGTGTTATTGTGGATCGGGCTGCGCACCACAACAAGCATTATTGGCCTTTTTTATTACTATGGATCGGGCTACACGCTGCAGTAGGCCTTACAGGCTTCATATTAATGCTTGGGCAGGATCCGCCCCTCCGAGTCTGACATACCAGCAGTTAGTACAGGCACTATGATTTTATATACAGGTGCTTTGGTGAGGGGCAATGATGCCAGGCACCCTACAGTGTTGAGTGATTGTGTGTGATGAGCGGGATTTGAGATAGACTGATTGAGTACTCTGAGAGAGTGAGTACCTGGAAATATCACCGTGATGCTGTACTTGACATGCATATTTGACATGTAGGTATAGATATGTACCATTACTCATGCTAGTTATACTTGATTTGTTCTTATCCGTGTTGGCCTCTAATTGTGAATTTGAAAGCATGTCTAAATTTATGTACCATGCACGAGCTGAATATGGAAAATTCTTTGAGTTTACTATATCTGTATTGGCAATATATTGGTTCTGACTGTATCCTTCTTAGATCGTCACTATTTTCAGTCCAAGGTTACTCCTGTTACTTATGAGTACACTGGGTCGGTTGTACTCATACAACTCTGCATTTCGTGTGTAGATATAGGTACATCTGGACGCGGTGATTGCTAGATTTGGTGCTAGTACCTGCTCGGAGACTTTGAGGTAGCGGCTATGACACCCCAAGACCTTGACTCTCTTTCCTTTCATTGTATTCAGTACTGTTCTATTTCTTAGACAGTTGTACAAGAGTTTCAGACTATGTTTGCACATAGTAGCTCATGTACCCGTTGACGAGATTATGGGTTGGTTGTGGTAGAGTTACAGTTGTTTTTATCAGTTATTTATGAGATCTTTCCGTTGTTGAGCTTCTTAAGCCATGTTTTAATTCGTATACTTAGTTGTTATGTGGTTGTCGACTTGCCTAGTAAATGTGTATGGCATCGTCACGACAGGTTGGATTTGGGTCGTGCCATGGTATTAGAGCACTAGGTTACTTAGGTCTCGTGAGTCATGAGCAAGTTTAGTAGAGTCTTGCAGATCGGTATGGAGACGTCTGTACTTATCTTCAAGAGGCTACCGAACTATTAGGAGACTCCACTTCTTGTGCTTTTGTCGTGCAGATTTGTTGATTCCGGAAACTGAATTGCTATTCATTTATTCTCTCATAGATGGGGAGGACACGTGCGATCGAATCAGGTAGATGGCCCCCAGTGCCACCAGTTAGGGCCATGAGAGCCCGGGGCCAGGGCCACGGTAGAGGCAGAGGTGCAACTCGTACTGCAGCTAGAGCAGCACCAGTGGAGCCACTAGTTGCTCCAGCTCAAGAGTAGGTACTAGATGTGGTCGAACTGGTGGGACTAGCTCATCCACCAGCTGTGCCCATTGTGATTCCAGGCCTTCAAGAGGATTTGGCCCTAATATTAACTGTATGCATGAGCCTTGCTCAAGCAGTTTCGGTTCCGGCTACACCAGTTACTTCTCAGGCCGGGGGAGGTGCTCATACTCCAACCGCCCGTACTCTAGAGCAGGTAGTTCAGGGATTCCAGACACCGGGGATATTACCAGCCTAGTCGGTTATAGCTGCTTGGGTCCAGGTTGGTCCAACTATGATTGATGAGGAGTAGAAGAGACTAGAGCAGTTTGGGAGGCTTAATCCTCCAGAGTTCAGTGGGACCGATTTAGAGAATGCTCAAAATTTCATAGATAAGTGCCAGCAGATCCTTCACATGGCGGATATTCTGGAGACCAGTGGAGTTTCATTACCTACCTTTCAACTGATAAGGGCAACCTAGAGATTGTGGAAGGCCTATGAGTTGAGCAAGCCAGTCGGCGCTACACTACTTACGTGGCATGAGTTCTCAGTTCTCTTCTTAGAGAGGTTTGTCCACAGACTCGTAGGGAGGAGTTGCGTAGGCAGTTTGAGGAGCTACGTTAGGAGGGTATGCCAATGACTCAGTATGAGATGAGATTTTCATAGTTGGCTCGTCACACAGTATTATTGGTTCCCACTGAGAGGGAGAGGATTAGGAGGTTCATTGATAGCCTCAACTATGGACTACGTTTCATCATAACTCGAGAGATTGCGATGGGCTCGAGTTTGACGAGGTGGTTGATATTGTTAGACGCCTAGAGTTGGTTCGCAGTCAGCTAGCCATGGTTCATACAATACTCGTCCACGTCAGTCATCTTGCAGTGCCCTTCCAGCTCAGAGTTCATCTCATGCTATATCAATTCAGGGTTCGTTTGTACTAGGTTCTTCTAATGGTTATTCTAGTTCTCGGGGTCCAATTTAGTCCTTGCCGCCATTTTCGGATCGAGATTGTTTTGAATGTGGAGAGTTGGGGCATATGAGGAGGTATTGTCCCCGTCTTATGGGTAGTGCAGTTCAACAAAAGGGTCAGGCTATGACTTCCGCACTAATTACTTCACCACCCGCTTAGCTAGCTCGGGGTGGTACTCAGGCATCTCGAGGTCGTCTTAGAGGGGAGGTCGATCAGGTGGTGGTCAGGCTCGATGCTATGCTTTTTCCGCCAGGCCAGAGGCCGTTGCTTCATACGCAGTGATAACAAGTATTGTTTCAATGTGCCATAGGGATGCTTCCATATTATTTGACTCTAGTTCCACTTATTCATATGTATTATCGTACTTTGATCGTTATTTGGATATGTCCTATGATTCCTTAGTTATACCTATTCATGTATCTATGCTGGTGGATGATTCTATTGTTGTGGACCATGTATATCAGTTGTGTGTGGTGGCTATTAGGGAATTGGAGATGAGAGTTGATCCTTTACTGCTTAGCATGGTTGATTTTGACGTGATTCTAGGCATGGATTGGTTGCCACCATGTCATGTTATTCTGGATTGTCAAGCCACGACCGTGACGTTGGCGATGCCGGGATTGCCTAGAATAGAGTGGAGAGGTTCCTTGGACTATGTTCCTAGTAGAGCGATCTCATATTTAACGACCCAACAGATGGTTGGGAAGGAATGTTTGGCATATTTGGCGTTTGTGAGGGATGTTGGTGCTGATACCCCTACAATTGAGTATGTTCCGGTAGTGCAAGAATTTTTGAATGTATTTACTGCAGACCTGTTTGTATTGACTTGGTATCGGGCACTCATCCCATCTCTATTCCTCCTTATCGTATGGCACATGCAAAGTTGAAGGAATTGAAAGAACAACTTCAGGAGCTTCTTAATAAGGGATTCATTAGGCCTAGCGTGTCGCCTTGGGGTGAAATTGTCCTATTTGTGAAGAAGAAGGATGGTATTATACAAATGTGCATTGATTATAGGCAGTTGAACAAAGTTATAATTAAGAACAAGTACCCACTACCAAGCATTAATGACTTATTTGACCATCTTCAGGGTGCGAGAGTGTTCTTTAAGATTGATTTGAGGTTTGGGTATCACCTGTTGAAGATTCAAGATTCTGATATTCTGAATACGACATCAGGACCCGCTATGGCCACTACGAGTTCTTTGTGATGTCTTTTGGGCTGACCAATTCCCCATTAACATTTATGCATCTGATGAATAGTGTATTCCAGCCATATCTTGATTCTTTTTTATAGTATTCATTGATGATATTCTGGTGTACTCACACAGCCAAGAGGCGCATGTGCAACATTTGAGGGTTGTATTACAGACGTTGAGGGAGTAGAAGCTTTATGCTAAATTCTCCAAGTGTGAGTTCTAGCTTGATTCTGTGGCGTTCTTGGGGCACATGGTATCCAGTGAGGGGATCAAGGTAGATCTGAAGAAGATTGAGGCAGTTTAGAGTTGGCCCAGACTGTCTTCAGCTACTGAGATTCAGAGCTTTCTTGGCTTTGCTGGATATTATCGCCAATTTGTGGAGGGTTTCTCATCCGTTGCTGCACCTTTGACTAGATTGACCCAGAAAGGTGCCCTACTCAAGTGGTCTGATGAGTGTGAGGAGAGCTTTCAGAAGCTCAAGATCCTTGACCACAGCCCCTGTTCTAGTTTTGCCTTCAGCATCAGGTTCATATACATTGTATTGTGATGCTTCTCGGATTGGTATTGGGTGTGTCTTGATGCGGGGGGTAGGCGGTAGGGTGATTGTTTATGCTTCATGCTAGTTGAATCCCCATGAGGAAAACTACTCGGTTCATGATTTAGAGTTGGCAGCCATTGTTCATGCAGTGAAGATTTGAAGGCATTATCTCTACGGTGTGTCTTGTGAGGTATTTATAGATCATTAGAGTCTATAACACTTGTTCAAGCAGAAAGATCTAAATTTGAGGCAGTAGAGATGGTTAGAGCTGTTAAAAGACTATGATATCACCATTTTGTATCATCTGGAAAGGACAATGTGGTGGTCGATGCCTTGAGTAGAAAGGCGGTGAACATGGATAGCCTTGCATATATTCTAGTTGGTGAGAGACCGCTAGCATCAAATGTTCAGGCCTTGGCCAATTAGTTCGTGATGTTAGATGTTTCAGAGCCTAGTCGGGTTCTAGCTTGCGTGGTTTCTCGGTCTTTTTTATATGAGAGCATAAGAGAGCGTCAGTATGACGACCTCTATTTACTTGTCCTTAAGGACACAGTACAACACAGTGATGCTAAGGAGGTTTCTATTAGAGATGATGGGGTGTTGCGGATGGAAGGTCAAATTTGTGTGCCCAATGTGGATGGGTTACTTGAGTTGATTCTTGAGGAGGCCCAAGTTCACGGTATTCCATTCATCTGGGTGCCGCAAAGATGTATCAGTACTTGAGGCAGCACTATTGGTGGAGAATAATGAAGAAAGATATAGTTGAGTATGTGGCTCGATGCTTGAACTGTTAGCAGGTGAAGTACGAGCATCAGAGGCTGAACGGTTTGCTTTAGAGACTTGAGATTCCTGAGTGGAAATAGGAGAGTATTACTATGGACTTTGCTGTTGGACTCCCACGGACTTTGAAGAAATTCGATGCTATTTGAGTGATTATGGACCGGTTGACTAAGTCCGCACATTTCATTCCGGTTATGAATACCTATACTCCGGAGCAGCTGGATGAGATCTATATCCGCGAGATTGTTCGTCTTCATGACGTACCATTGTCCTTTAATTCTGATCGAGGCATGTAGTTTACATTGCAGTTTTAGAGAGCAGTGCAGTGAGAGTTGGACACATGGGTTGCGTTGAGTACAACATTCCATTCCCAGACGAACGGACAATTGAGCGCACCATTCAGATCTTGGAGTATATGCTATGTGCTTGTGTTATGGATTTCGGGGGTTCTTGGAATCAGTTTCTACCGCTTGCAGAGTTTGCCTACAACAACAGCTACCGATCGAGTATTCAGATGGCTCCTTATGAGGCCTTTTATGGGAGGCGGTGTCGATCTCCAGTTGCGTGATTTGAGCCAGGGGAGGCTAGGGACTTGGGCACAGATCTGGTTTAGGATGCCTTGGAAAAGGTCAAGTTGATCTAGTATTGACTTCGCATGCAGTCTAGACAGAAGAGCTACGTTGATTGGAAGGTTCGTGATATTGCCTATATGGTGGCGAGAAGGTATTGCTCAGTGTTTCACCCATGAAGGGTGTTGTGAGGTTCAGGAAGAAGGGCAAGTTGAGCCCTCAATATATTGGCCCTTTTGAGGTACTTGAGAAGATTGGAGAGGTAGCTTACAAGCTTGCATTGCCACCTAGTCTATCGAGTGTTCATTTAGTGTTTCATGTTTCCATGCTTCAAAAGTATTATGGTGATCCATCTCAAGTTTTGGATTTCAGCACAGTTCAGTTAGATGGGGGATTTGACTTATGATGTGGAGCCGGTGGCCATTTTGGATCGGCAGATTTGAAAGTTGAGATAAGAAAATATAGCTTTAGTGAAAGTTTAGTGGAGAGGCCAGCTAGTCGAGGAGGCTACTTGGAAGACCGAGTGGGATATGCAGAGCAGCTATCCACACCTATTTGAGACTCCATGTATGATTCTAGACCCGTTCGAGGACGAACATTTATTTTAGAAGGGGAGATGTAACGACCTGACCGGTCGTTTTGAGTATTGTAGCCCCGTTTCCCCACATATTGCTTATTTTATTCTAATGTGTGATTATGTGACTTGTTGGGACGGTTGGTTTGGTTCCGGGGATGTTTCGGAATGAATTGGGACACTTAGTCCCAAGGTTGGAAGCTTAAGTTAAAGAGTTGAGCGGATGTTGACTTATGAGGAAACCAATCTGGAATGGAGTTTTGATAGATTCGTATAATGATTTTAGACTTAGGAGTGTGTCCGGATATTGATGTAGAGGTCCGTAGGTCGTTTTGGCTTGAATTAGAAAGTTGGAAAGTTAAAGATTTGGAAGATTGAGAAGTTTGTCCGATAGTTGACTTGTTGATACCGGGCTTGGATTTTGGTTTCGGGAGTTGGAGTAGGTCCTATGTGTCACTTATGACTTGTGTGCAAAATTTGAGGTCAATCGGAGTTGGTTTGATAAGTTTCGGCATCGATTTTAGAAGTTGGAAATCCATTAGTTTTATAGGCTTGAATTGGCATATGATTCGTGTTTTTGATGTTGTTAGATGTGATTTGAGGCTTCGACTAAGTTCATATGATATTTTAGGACGTCTTGGTATGCTTGGATGGGGTCCCAGGGGCCTCTGGTGGGATTCAAATTGAAATCGAATTGAGAATTTGACTTAAGGAATTTCTATTATGTTCAGTTCTGGTACAACCGCACATGCTGAGGTTTTGGCCACAGGTGCAGAGCTGCAGAAGCGACCATGGGGTTGCAGAAGCGATCCTGAGTTGAGCTGGGTAGTTGCGTGGGTGCGAGGGAAATTCCCCACCTGCGAGCTCGCAGATGTGGGCAGCTGGTCGTAGAAGCGGATTTTGGCCTGGGAGGCTGTTGTCACGAAAGCGGAGAAAACTCTGTAGGTGCGGTCCCGCTGGAGTGGACCCTAGACCAAAGAAGCGTACCCGCAATATCATATTTTGGCCGCAGAAGTGGCAGGTGTGGGTGTTTAATGAATTTTTGAAGAAACCAAAGGAATTTTCGTAAAAGCGGAGCTGCAAGTGTGGCCTAGTGAGCCCGCAGAAGTGAGAATCACTGGGCAGACTGTTACAATCCCAGGGTTTGAGCTTTTTCTTCATTTTTGGGCTTGTGGAGCTCGGCTAGGGGCGATTTTTTAGTGGGATTTCACCATAATTCAAGAGGTAAGAAACTTTTGATCACTTTTGTCCTTAATATTGAATACCCATTGATGTTTACACCTAGATCGTGTGTGTTTGAGTCGAATTTGGGGGATTTGTGGTCTATATATTGGGGATTAAGATTTGGGAATTTGAGGCTTGATTTGTGGTCGGAATTGGATGATTTTGGTATGGTTGGACTCGTTATTGAATAGGTATTCGGAATTTGTCGATTTTGTTGGGTTTCGAGGTGCAATCCCGGGTTGACTTTTTAGGTTGAATTTCTGAATTTGGTTAAAGAAGTTAGCTTTATCATATGAGATCGATTCCTATAGATTGTATTGATTATATTAAGTTGTTTATGATTAGATTTGAGTTGTTTGGAGTCCGATTCGTGAGGCAATTGTTTGTTGGAGCATTGAGTTGCACACTTTGAGGTAAGTAACACTTCTAAACTTGGAACTGAGGGTAAAAGTCCTTGAAACATATGTTATGTCGGTTGTTTTGAGGTGTCGCACATGCTGGGTGACGGGCGTGTGGGTGTGCACCGTGGTAATCATAATCTGGATGGATTTTTATATGTTGATATCAAGTCTTGTTTTATCCGTGTAATTTCTACCTGTTAGAGTAATTGAGCTGTGATTCATGTTAGAAATCATGTTTAGGCTATATGCTTATTCTGTTGGGACCCATTGAGGTTATTTATACTGTTGAGCAATTTGCTTAAATTGCAATTATGTATTCAGTCATGTTTATTCATTTGTATATCATATCTTAGTCTCTGTCATCATTCACTGTTACATCATGTTATCTTTGTTTGGGTTGAGTAGTATGAGATTTTGGAGCCCGTGAGACTGGCAAGATAAATGACTAAGTTGAGCTAAGAGCCGGATTGTGAGTATTATTGTGGATCGGGCTGCACACGGCAGCAGGCCTTACAAGCTTCATATTTGCGCTTGGGCAGGATCCGCCCCTTCGAGTCTAATATACCAGCAGTGAGAGCATGCACCGTTATTTATATACATGTGCTTTGGTGAGGGGTAATGATGCCAGACACCCGTACAATGCTGAGTGATTGGGTGTGATGAGCGGGAATTTGAGATAGACTGATTGAGTACTTTGAGAGAGTGAGTACCTGGAAATATCACTGTGATGTTGTATTTGACATGCATATTTGACATGTAGGCATAGTGATGTACCATTTCTCATGCTGGTTATACTTGATATGTTCTTATCCGTGTTGGCCTCTAATTGTGAACTTGAAAGCATGTCTAAATTTTTGTACCACGCACGAGATGGAAGTTTCTTTGATATTACTGTCATTCTCACTACTATATTTGTGTTGGCAATATACTGGTTCTGACTGTATCCTTCTAAGCTCGTCACAACTTTCAACCCAAGTTTAGTCCTGTTACTTATTGAGTACATTGGGTCGGTTGTAGTCATACTATACTCTGCACTTCATGTGTAAATCCAAGTACATCTGGACGCGGTGATTGCTAGATTTGGTGCTAGTACTTGCTCGGAGACTTTGAGGTAACTGCTATGACACCCGCAGACCTTGACTCTCCTTCCTTTCATTTTATTCAGTGCTGTTCTGTTTCTCAAACAATTGTATTAGAGTTTCAGACTATGTTGGTGATCCGCTCAAATTAAACCTTAACAATAGTGTAAGCGATCGATGTCAAATATAGTAACCCAACGAGGTTGGGGTCGAATCCCACAGGGAATAGGCGTGAAACAATTATCCGATTAATGCAATACTGTACTTAGTCGTAATTCAATCAAGTAGCCAAATAGAGTAAATCAATATTGAGTATGTAAAGAAAAGTAAACTAATAGTTGCAGTTCGAAAATAATTTGAAAGTAAAAATATGAATTTGAGATACTAAGGTTGTGTTCCCCCTAATGTAGTAGAATGTATTGATATTGATATTGAAGTCTGTTCTTGATATGCGATCGGTTCTTATTACCGTGTTATCCTATATTTCCCAACACTTAGATAACGTATCCTCTTATGATCCTCCCGAATACTAAAGAGTCAAAATTAAGAACACCCAATCATTCGCCAAATTGAAATCTACTTATTCCTAAGTGATTTCGTTAAACAAGGTTTAAAGCCTTGAATTATTGTTATTTATCTCTACCAAACTCTATCTCACTTTTCCAAGATACGATAGCGTAAATTGGCACTCGTTAATGTTTGCAACCACTAACGATTAAATTAAGAACAAGAGATAAATAAATATCAAGCTTCTTCCGAAATTGGAATCAATATCAACCTTTCGATGACTATCTACCCATCTAGGGTTCACAACCTCAGTATTAGAGTTTAGCTACACATGTTGAAAACTAAAGAACAGAGGAGAATAATTGAATTCATCTTACAACAATATCGAATTATCAGTTTTGATCACCCAAAAACTTCTGTCAATTTGAAAGTAATCAAAAGCAGTACTTTGCACTTTGAATTCTGATAAGTCTCCCTTCACACAACCCTAGAAAATCTATTTATAGAGGCCCAAAATCCGACGCGAGCAGCAGTTAGGTTTGACCTAGTTGCACGTCTGCGATCGCATTCCTGTCGCAGAGCAGGAATGCGGTTCGCAAAATCTTCACATTTCATCGCAGATCATACCCGTTAGTTTCCCTCTCGTCGCATCTGAAAATGCGGTTCACATATTGGCTCTGCGATCGCAATCTCCACTCTATTTTTCACCTCAGACTCTGTTCGTGTCTACGATGATAATGCAGTTAGCATTCCTGTTTTGCGGTCGCATTTGCGACCGCATTCTCAACTTGAAATTTGGCTTGAAGTTCTGTCTGCCTCTGCGATCTTCT
>MCJB01052744.1:0-26814 GCA_002018475.1 Nicotiana obtusifolia | reverse complement strand
GCTGCATCATCATCAACCAAGTCAAGTCGGGGTCGGGGCCTGGTAGGGATGTGCTGTGCACCTTCATCGACTTGTTTTCCCTTTGCTTGGCGAGAAGATCCTTCGCCCTGTTTTCTTTTCTTCGGAGCTTGGTCACTAGTTGATGCCTTGCCAAGTGCCTTTCCTTTATTTCCGTCACGTGCCATAGCTACCTCCAATATCACAAGTAGAAAAATGAGACAAAGTATTACAATGTCATGAAAGGACCCCACACTTAAAATTTTACGTATAAAAAAGTGGGTGCAGGATAAGCAACGGATACTCAAGACTTCCCCGTGTTTGAATTTTAATGAACATGGTAATGTAAGTGAGTGTCAAGGATGAAAAACGAGTAAAGTTCTGAACTTTAGAGGTGAAAGCGACTAAGCGACATACAAAGGCTAAGGAATACTAATTAGACAACATACATTATGAATACATAGGATGTATAATACATTTGAAATAAAAAACCCGACCCTGCAGTACGGATATATCACCCCAAACGACCCCACACTTACTTCGAAATGCATATACAAGTAAGGCCGAATACTCAGACTTCATCGGACTTAGGAAAATGTCATTCAAGCATTTAAGCGAACACGTGGTGTGCACAAAAATTGTTCTTCATCCTTAACAATGGTGGAATGTAGTCATCTTCCCGGATTTTTACGAAGTAGAGGGACTATTAGTTTACTACTCCGATACAGTAAATACCAACCAACAACACCAAATTTTCGGTCTTATATACATGTAGCCAGGTCTAGATTACTATTCGAAGAAGAAGATGAAAGGGAATGTGGGGAGTGGGAACATGTAGTTCTTATTCAATAAATATAACAAATAAACAAGTAAAAGAGAAGAAGAAGAAAGAGAGAAGAAACATACCTGATTGTGGGCGATTGAAAAGCTATGTAGAAGAAGAGGAAGAAGAACAGGGAAGAACAGTGAAGAAGCAGAGAGTTTTGTTTTAGGCGTGTGTGTGTGTGTTAGAGTGAATGAAAACGGGTGGGTTGATTAATATAAAAGGGTTATTTAGTTAGGGGAAATGGGTAATGGGTCGGGTAAATGGGTATGGGTCAAAATTAAAAGAAAGGAAAGAAAACATACCTGGACCTTTAAAACTTACTGCTTTCAGCGCCACAGACAGCGCTGGGCGCTAATCTGGGCGCTGGAAACAGTGAGTTTTCGTTAGCTGCTCTCTTTTTTTTTTTTTCGTGTCACTTATTACAACATTACTTACCCTATTTTAATACATCAATTATATTCTTATAGCTAATCTAAAAAACAAGAAGTTAACTAAAACAAAATTAAACATTGGGTTGCCTCCCAACAAACGCCTAATTTAACGTCGCGGCACGACTCAGATTCGTGCTCTCAATCTGGCTTGATTTCTAGCCTCCGAACTTCTTCAACAAATGGCTTGAGACAGGTCAGAGTGACAGGGCGTTCCCATTCTTCTGCTTTTTTGCGCCCCGGGACATAATTGCCGGAAATATCCGGTACTTTCTTAATTTCCTTCGTCATACTCTTTTCCACCTCCCCTAATAATCCTCTTTCAATGGGATCAACCGGCATCATGTGAAGCCCTAGTGATGTGGAAGCATTCTCCACCACCGAGATCATTGCTAATTCCTCATAGTGGGTTGGCAACCGAAGTGGTTTATAAACCTTGAATACTTCTTCTTGATTACCCACTCTCATCGTCATTTTCCCCTCGCAGACATCGATAATGGCGCGGCCTGTGGCTAAGAATGGACGCCCCAAAATAAATGGGACGTCCTGATCTGGCTCGTAATCTAAAATGATGAAATCCGCCGGAAATATAAACGAGCCCACTTGGACTAGAACGTCCTCAATAACACCCTCTGGGTGAGCCAAAGAGCGGTCTGCCAGCTGCAATATGACTGTGGTCGGGCGTGGATCGCCTAATCCCAATTGTCGGAACACTGATAATGGCATCAAGTTTATGCTTGCTCCGAGATCGCATAGTGCCCTTCCCCTAGCATGTTTTCCAATAGATATCTGGATGGTGAAGCTGCTCGGATCCTTTAACTTTTGTGGTAATTTTCTTGAATTCTTGAACTGCACTCTTCAGTAAGTGCCACTGTCTCAAACTCATTCAATCTTCTTTTGTTGGCCACAATATCTTTGATGTACTTTGCATATTTCGGCACCTCTTGAAGAATATCCACTAATGGAATGTTTATTTGCACATGTTTTAAGATCTCAAGGAATTTCTTGTAAGCCTCATTGTCTCTCAACTTTTGCAATCTCTGGGGAAAGGGAGGTGGTGGCCTTGCAACCAATTGTGGGGGTTGCTTAGCCACTACCTCGTCGACTGAATTTTCATCTCCTTTGGCCGTTTCTGAAGTGATCTCCATGGTGGTCGGTTTCTCACTAAAAGTGACTTGCTTTTTCTTTTTCTTTTCGACCTCTTCTAACTGCCTCCCATTCCTTAATGAAACTGCATTTAGTGCTGCCCGTGGGTTAGCTTCAGTGTCGCTGGGTAGTGCCCCAGCAGGTTGAGTATTCTATGCTCTGGCTAATTGCCCCAACTGGCGTTCCAAATTTCTCACTGTAGTAGTGAGGGTTTGATACTCCGTTCTGAACTGCTTGTTATCCTACACTAGCTGCTTCAGTAACTCATTTGTGTTGTCCTCAGATTGAGGAGGTTGCCTCTGTGCTTGGTTATAATTTCCCTGTGGTCTGTTCATATTCTGCTACGGCTGATTACTTCCCCATGAAAAATTAGGATGATTCCTCCAATTTGGATTGTAGGAATTTCCATACTGTGCATGTTGATTCGCGGGGCCCCTGCTTTGTTGTCCCATATAATATATAGACTCTGGGTTGATGGGACATATATCACTTGTGTGGTTATCACCACACATCTCGCAGCATATTGACATTTGCTGAACCTGCTGCCTGGGTTGAACCTGCTGCATATTCATTCGGTTCATCTGATTTGCCAATTTGGCCATTTCTGCTCTCATGGCTGCTAAATCATCCAATTCTATCAAACCTGCTCCTTTCTGCTTTATGGCTCTGCGTGAGTCACCATCACCTTGCCAATTATGGTCATTGGCCGTAAAGTTGTTCAATAAAAGTTGGATCTCACTGTAAGGCTTAGCCATGCAACTTCCACCGCATGCTGAATCAAGGTTCATCTTGGAGGCTTCATTTAACCCATCAACAAACGTATGCCCAAGCACCTCATCTGTTTGGCAATGGTGTGGACAGTCTCTAAGTAGCTTTTTTGTACCTCTCCCATGCCTGTCGAAGTGTTTCCCCCTCTCGTTGTTCAAAGCCCAAAATCTGACTTCTCAGTGACTTGGTTTTCTTTGTCGGGAAGAATTTGATCAGAAACTTCCTTGCTAAATCATCCCATGTATATATACTGTTTGCCGGCTCCTTTTGTAGCCACTCTTTTGCTTCCCCCAACAGAGAAAAGGGAAACAACGTCAATCTCACATAATCCTTTGACACATTCGGGTAGTTGTACGTGTCTGTTATCTCCAAGAAATTCTGAATGTGTCTCTGTGGGTCTTCGTGAGACAGCCCCACATATTGTCCCGTAGACTGGATGAGTTGCACCATATACTGCTTCAGCTCAAAATGTCCGGTGATTTCAGGCTTGACAATTGCCTGAGTCATATTGGCCAGATTAGGCCTTGCAGCTTCTATCACCGCCCTTTCTGCGTTTCCTGCCATCTCGATAGGCTGCGGTTGCACAACTATGTCCAGCTCTGGGTTAGTTCTGGTCCTGGCGTCTACTTCCCTCCTTAATCTGTGTAAGGTACGTTCAATCTATGGATCAAAGGGAAGCAGGTTGTTTGCACTTCTACTTCTCCGCATTTAACAGAAAAGCCTGTGTCAAAGCAAACAACGTCAACCGATTAACAAAATTTGAATGAATAACAAATAAAAGCTGTAATTGTAAAGTAGCAGAATTTTAAATCCCCGGCAACGGCGCCAAAAAACTTGTTGCTCCTTTACGCACACGCAAGTATACGTGATCGACAAGTAATATAGGACAATGAGTCCGGATTATCGTACCCAAGGGACTTAAGTTAACTGCTTTATAACAACTAATATCGTTATTTAATCAAGCAAAGATCAAGTTTAGTATATAGTTTATTCTAAATTGTAATTCTAATTTAAATCTAGGAATTGCAAAGAACAATTATGTATTTTGTAAGCAATAAAACAAAGATTCCAGGGTTGTGATTTTATTTCCAATCCCATTGCGTTCTAATTGACTTATCGTTCATGTAGTTAATGTAAGATTGCTAATTAATCGATAATGATACTCATAGCCTTCTTCCGAAGTACTATTCGCCTATTCCTAACAAGATTAATGCCTATATTCCTATGGAATTAATCTAGCAAGAATGCATGAAGAACACGATTATATAATTAAGCATGGTGATTAAGTATATTCCTATCCTAACCACGAATCCGCTCTTTTTAACAAAGTTAAGAACATGCTTTCTTCAATCCTTAATCTAATCTAGACTTAGTTTTCTCAAACATAGCATAGATAATTGATAGAACTTAATTGATGGCCAAAGCAATTAAGCAATTTAGCATAGAATTGAAGAAACAATCTTATCCACATTAACTATTAAAACGAAATCATCAAGTTAGAAACACAATATTCATGGCTAATCACAACCCCAGAACAAAGGGTGATTAGCCACTCATGTTCAACAAAATCAAATAACTAAGTAAGAAAAACTAAAATAAAGATACTAGTTTGGATTGATGAACTGAGAAATTATTGTGTTGTTGATGTTCCTAGGCCTCCTCTTGCTCCAAAATCACGTTCTTCCCCCTCTTAGATAGGTTTAGGGGTGTTTATATAGGAGTTCGGAAGGGTTGGGGTTGACTTGGGGGTCTTCTAGGCGAAGTAGGAGACAATTTCCGAACTCAGTCCCCTGGCCAGCGCCCAGCGCCCCCCAGGGGACTGAAGGTAGAAGCTTGCTGGAGTTCACTGGTTCCAGCGCCACAGGCAGCGCTGGGCGCTGGCCTGTGGGCTGGTTTCCTCCTTTGTCCGTTTCTTCTTGTTTTAGCTCGTTTCTTCCCCGGTTTCGTCCCCGATTGCTTTTAACTCATTCCTACATATAAAAACACATTATATTAACATGAATCAATGTGATTAACATCCAAATCCACACAAACACGAGCTAAATATGGGGTAATTTATACATCATTTAACATCTTCTCTACGAATTATCAACCTCTACTGTAATAGGACTTGCCTCCAAATGAGGCACTACTAAAACCACCTAAACTACGAGGCTTTTTGGCCTCCCAATCCTTATGCTCTCGATTGCGAGCCAGCTCTAAGCTTCTAGCAATCTCGACTACCTAGTCAAACTTATCATACATTGCAATCTCCCAAGCCATTGTGAAGCGTAATCTATAGTTGAGGCCATCAATAAACCTCCTAATCTTCTCCCTCTCATTGGGAACCAACCATACCGTGTAACGAGCCAATTCTACAAACCTCGTCTCATACTGAGTCACTGTCATACCCTCTAGGTGTAGCTGCTCAAACTGCCTAAGCAACTTCTCTCTGTGAGTCTGTGGAACAAACTTATCTAAGAAGAGCACCGAGAACTCATGCCATGTAAATGGCGCTGCATCGGCTGGTCTACTAAACTCATAAGCTTTCTACCATCTGTAAGCTGCCCCTGTCAGCTGAAAAGTAATAAATGAAACCCCATTGGTGTCCATAATACCCGTTGTACGAAGAATCTGCTGACACCGGTCTATGAAATCCTAAGCATCCTCCGACTCTGCTCTACTAATCCTTAGAGGCTTAAGCCTCCTCAACCCCTCCAATCTCTTCTGCTCCTCATCACTCATATGGGGACCAACCTTGGCCCGAGCGGCAACAACCCGCTGAATTGGCAATACACCCAGTGCTTGATACTCTGGAGTACGGGTAGCAGGAGTCTTGGCACCTCCCCTGACCTATGAAGTGGCTGGTGCAACTGAACTGAAAATGCCTGAGCCAGGCTCGTCCATACAGTCAAAATTTGTGCTAAGGCCTCCTGAAGGCCAGGAATCATGATGGGCACTGCTGGTGCCTGAGCTGGTCCCAACGGCTCGACAACATCAGGTACCTTCTCCTTAGCTAGAGTAACTAGTGGCTCTACAAGTGCTGCTCTGGCTATAAAACGAGCCACACCTCGGACTCTACCATGGCCCTGGCCTCTCACGACCCTAACTGGTGGTACTGGTGGCCGTCCGCCTGATCTGGTCGCACGTGTCCTCACCATCTGTTAGAGAATAGAATAGTCAAGTTTCAAACTTCGAAATAACAAATACGCACGACAAGAATGCAAGAAAGTGATTTTTTCTAATTGTTCGGTAGCCTCTCGAAGATAAGTACAGACGTCTCTGTACCGATCTGCAAGACTCTAATAAACTTGCTCATGACTTGTAATACCTATAAACCTAAGGCTCTGATACCAACTTGTCACGACCCAAAATCCTAACACTTCGTGATGGCCCCTAACGCACTTGCTAGGCAAGCCGAACATAACAATAAAGAACTAAAATAACAGAAATATATAGAAATAGCTCTTGCACCCTATTTTGCACTAGTCAAGACATGATTCAGTTCATGGTTTCTCTTTTGTGTATAAAAAGGAGTTGCCACCTAATATTTAAATGTATACTAGGGTACCTATTTAATTACTAAGTTATGTTCATTATGGGTCGCGAACCGATGAGATTATGGGTAAGGGTTTTTGTCTTCTAAGGGGAAGGTGTTAGGCACCCCTTAAAATCTACCTGAGGTAGCTCCACAAGACTTAGACTAATTTTAAGGAATCAATTATTTTTACTATGCTTAATTATTACTAAGGCATGGCTTACTGCATGTTAAAGGGAGTATATGTAAGACTTTGAAAGGGTGTAGGATTATAAAATATTTATTGAAGGTTAAGAGAGTTTGAAAGTGGTATATATTTTAAAAACTTGTAATTATTAAGTTAAGAAAGTGATTATCTTTGAAGAAACAAATGCTTGTACAATTTTTTTCGAAAATATACATAAGAACAACGATTCCAAATGTACCTCGATTTTTCTTAGAATTCAGAAGAAGGCGAGTCTTTGAAAAATTCGTTTGAGTGATCATTTTGTTACTGCTTTTTATGAAAAATCTAGTTTCATCCTTGTTAGCAACACCAGTGATCCTTTTCTAATTTTTTCTTTGAAAACAAGCTACTGTTTGATTACGGGCCTGAGCTTAAAAAATCTTTAAGAAAAGGTGAATATACAAGATGAGCAAATTATAATTGACAGGGGCGAAGATTAATTACTATTTAATTCCTCTTAAGTCCTATATTAATTAAGGTTTGCCTATGTTTTGTGTAATGCTAGAGCATGAAAATAAAGTACATAATATAATATACGAGTGTTGAATACATGAGAATAAAATATGATAAAACAACAAAGGTAGTGAGCGAAAAATAATGAAGGCAGTAAACTACGCTATGGAAATAATGAACAATAACGGAAGTAGGGAGAGAGAACTGGACTCTGATGATTGGGCCTCAATAAGGTAGGCCCAGCGATTTGAGAGGTGCGGCTACAGCAGGACTAGACTCTTCAAAGATGTAGCAAAGCTGGTTTGGGCCTTAGCACCATAAGAACTCAGCAGGTCCAAATGTATACATGCCCAAAAAGAATAAAGAAAGTCATTAGAAGCATTCCCACATTCTCAGCATATTCAAATACACATGACAGGTGTATAGACAAATAATTGAAACAAGAAAATAATCAATACTGTGAGAAATTATATTAATGTGGCAGTTCTACTTAGCAAATACTTCACATTGAAGGCATTTCATTGTCATTAAACATTAAACCCCCAAAGAGCTAAGCTCGTCAATGAATTAAGGGCTAAGAAGGAAGCTCCACTCAAGGTCGATGCTCCCTTGGATCCCCCGATACTTCAAAGTTCCCAAGGGACTCAAGGCCCAGGACAATGCTTGTGCCGGGGAGGGCAGCCCAACCTAGAGTTGACCTCCACTCTCAAATACCCTTAAACACTAACAACATGTTTTCCTTACGGGTTTAAATGCCAAAGTGGCCCTCCGAATGTAAATTAAATGCTATAGCATTACCTACCACAAAATATAAAGTTCCCTCCTAACATAAGAAAATATAGTCTATGTTGAATTACCAAACAAACATATATCACATGAATTCTGAGGAACTGATTCTGAAACACATATAGGTGAGCATCAGAAACATCATAAACATGTTACAAAAGTCTAAATTTAGAGTAAAGCAACACTCCAAGGAAAGGTAAAGCTATACAACAACAACTCAACATATATAGAGGTTTCTTGTGTATAGCAAACCTAGTGTGAACTGACTGTCTTTGCTTTCAGCACATACATAGGTTGGTACTACTATATTAATACTTTTAAAGAGAATCAGCAATGAAAATTCATGCAACACAGTCATGATGAATCATTTATAGGAGTTGCCAAAGACATCTAGGACATGATCAAGCCTTGCAATAAGTATTCAATTTACAAAGTACAACATGGAATCCCTAAGGTTTTCTACAGAATTATACTCCTAACAAATCTTCAAGTTCAGATAACATCAGCCAGGATCCTTATGAGACTTTAGGGATTAGACTTGGTCTTAAAATTATCAAGAGAGTAAGGACTTGGGCAGTTTTGGATAGGATATATATTAGGAGCTAAGAAAGAGCATGCAATATTCAATTAGCTACTTAAACATTTTAGGTCTGTAATGATCTTATATAGACAGGGGAAACTTTACATATTTTGTAGAATTAAGCAAAGTATACAGATAAGGGAAGACGTTACATTAGGAAAAATTCAACTCCAACTTAAGTCTAGGTTAGTACATGAATACAGAGATGATCATGCTTCCTTTTTTACAATTTATCACTTAGTTAGGGTAGAGTAACTAGGTCCCTTTAAAAGATAAGATGCGTGACAATTTTTCAAAGATGAATGATAACCCTAAAGATAAGAGATAAGAGATATGATACCAAATGAGCATGTTGTTGAGGGTGTTGACTAATTAAAGAAACAATTAAGTTCAGTCTAACCAATTATCCATCTTTATAACAAAGAGAAAGAAACAAGATCATGATCACATTGTGAGGAAATATAAGTTAACCTTAACAGATGTGTACAAATAGGATTACTGTTAGAAGAAAGGAGAGGTTTAGTTCAAACAAAATTAGGTTAATAGAAGCAACAAGCAACTAAACAAAATGGAAGACTATAGTAGCAACTTAGAAACAGTCTAACAGATACAAACATGGAAGATGGAATTCAAACACTTAGAGTTCCTGCTCAAGGTTTAAAGGATGGAGGATATAAACTTAACACCTTCAGATTCGTTCAACCATAGTTATCAAAATATAAGCTCAACTTCCAAAAACTCACAAGGTACAACAATGCAACATGTAAGGATAAAAGTTACTGCATGCCAATAAAAGCTATGAGGTTCATGTGAACATGAATATATAATAACTTAAACATGTAGACTGTTGGAAACTCAGGAAATAAAATCAGTAAGAATCAGTTATATAATTTAATCAATAATCATTTAAAGACTCATAGCAAGACAACTAATCACAAGTAGCCATTAAACTAACAGAACACAAGTATTAACATATTAAACACCATAAAACAATTGTAATCTTCAGAACCTAACTTACATGCTTGTAGTATTCAAATAAAACGAACAAAAGAGAAGAATGAGAGATGTGCTTACCTTTTTGAGAGCAACATACCAAACGAGAGCTCTTTTCAGTTGCTTAAGATCCCGAAAACCTCAAGTTTAGACCATCGATAGTACTCACAAAAAAAAAAAAAAAACAGTAAGAAACCTAAGGCTTGGAATCCTAAACTTTCTCAGTGTTTGTGTGTGTGTTTCTTTTCAGTGTTAGGTGATTGGTTCGTGATTTTTGTTGTGTGTTTGGTGAGAACATTAAAGGCTCTATTTATAGTGCCATTTAAGGTTTTAGGGTTTTAATAGGTTTCAAATAATAGTGGAAAGTGACGACAGATTAATGATAATAGCAAGATTGGATGAAATTGAAAGAGAACAGAGGGAAAATCGTTTGAGGATTTACCTGAGAAGAGAGAAGCTAATCGATGAGGTGCGAAGGACTACTGGTCAGAACCCTAATACCCAAAGGGCATTTGACCTCTGGGTGTTGAATATCAACATTGAGACCATGTAATGTCCTAGACTCGCCTTTGATTTGAAAAGACAAAGGAGGAGGTCTGGCCAGTTGAAATTTCATTGTTTGGTATGACCTCTTCAAATAGGGCTTTTGAAATTGAATGGAAAAAAGAGAAAGGAATGATGGGCTTTGTAGTGCAAAGACAGAATGGAAGGCCATGCATGCCATGGATTGGAAAAGCCATGGTCGATTTGAAGTTTCATCTCCAGGCTAGGGTTTTCGGATTTGGGGCTTTGAATTTCAAAGGCAAAATGAGTAAGGATTCAGCGAGAATCCTAGGTAATGAAGGCATGAGAAACATTTTCTGGGCGATTTGAGACCTTGCAAGAATTTGTGCAAGGTTTCCTTGACCGATTAGGGTGATGGGAGTTGACAGAATAGAGAGGAAAGGGGAAATGGCGCGGCCAGGTCTTCGAGTGAAATGATTAGGGTTTGGGGTGTTAGACCGGTTTTTCTCTAGGTTAATAGTGAGAGATAGAACCTGGGCCGTTGGATCATTAGATTAACGGCCCTGATAAATCAAGGATTAAAGATTTTTGGGGTGAAATTTTGTTGGCCGTTGGATTCCTGTGGTCCAACAGTTAGGAATAAATGGTCTGAGTGTTTAGTAATTAAAGAGAAAATGGAAGGAAAATCGTGGGCCACTGGTCAAAAAATGAACGGACCAGATGATTTTGTGTTTGTTCTGTGAGTGAGAAAGGTGAGTGACGTGTCACGCTCTCATTTGCTAAGAGAGGGTGTTACAAATCACCAAGGTGGCAAATGAGATGGTGTTTGGGTTGGGTAAGGTCCGAATTGGGTTATATATTTGGGCTAGAAATCATTTAAATGGTATCCACTTTGTAATTAACAAAAGAATTGCAATCGTTGCCTTTTGGTCTTTATCCCTTTTGATATTAATTTAAATAAACTTAATTATTTTCAATAAAATATATTAAAAAATTATAATTGTTAAATAGTACTGATTATTGCAATTAATTGATTATTTGTAAAAATACTTCTCTAGGACATTAATTTTGAATTATTAAAATAGTAAACTAATTAACTATTTTAAGAAGTAATTTATTGAAATAATTATAGAACATACACATAGAAATTATTTTGATAATCTTGAAATGGTAAATCTATTTGTCATTACATAATACTAATACCAAATGATTAATTTTGAAACTAACGCCTGATTAGTTTTAATAATAGATATTCATTACTGGAAAATACTTTGAAATATTTATTACAAATTATTAAGTATAAATAAAATAATTTTAAAAGGGAGGGTCAAAATTGGCCGTCAACAACAGCATAAGTCTAAGATCTCAATATAACAAAATACCGCTAATACAAGATAAATCCCCCTAGAAACTGGTAAATATGAAGTCATGAGCTCTACAACGGAATACAAGTCTGAAAACCATATAACAATACCGTCTGAACTAGAAACAACAGTACATAAGAAAAGGCAAGCCAAAAATACGAGCGAAAAATGCAGCTCTACCTCGTCTCTTGATACTCAGCTCAATAAGCAATGCTGCTACTGATAACTGGTACACCTAGATCTGCACGATTAAGTATAGAGTGTAGTATGAGTACAACCGGTCCAATGTACTCAATAAGTGTCGTAACTAACCTCGGCGAGGTAAAAGAAGCAAGAATTATAAATGATACCTACTCTAACATGCACAGTTTCATCAATTTAACAAGTACAGAACAATGATGTAATAAGGTCATAAAGCACGGAAAGAACCCTCTGTGTGTGTGTGCATGCAATTACTTAAGTTTATTGTTCAGCAGATGATACAACATATAAAGATGATATGCAAGTAAATCAGGTAATTTAACCATGGAAATTGCAAGTAAAGATGAAATGAAGATCCAGATAAGACACTGGCAAGACTTACCTCAACTTTTCCATATCCGTACCAAAACAGTGATAAGTTTTCCTCAATATCCACGTGTACACATCAAGAGAGAAGCATGAGAGGATGACCCTAGGGGGACAGATCTATATTCACATGCATGCACGACCAATTCAACGTGTTACCAGTCCGGCGTGGTCACATGCTCAATATCATAATCTGCCCGGCATGGTCACAAGCATAACGGTACGATCCGCCCGCCGTGGTCACAGGCACAGCAACACAATCTGTCCGGCATGGTCATAAGCACAACAACACAATCCGCCCTGTGAGGTCACAAGCACAACAACACAATCCGCCCGGCGTGATCACAAGCATCAAGTCCAAATCATATCACAAAGAAGGAATATACAGGAATACATGTATATGGGGAGTGAATATCAAATATCATGTTCCTGGACCATTATAATGGCATGCTAAAGTGTGGACATGTGCAAAGTGTGCTATCATAACTTAATTCAGCAATTTCATCACAAAAATAGCAATTATCAAGTTCATTCAGGGATTTAACCTCCATATAGCCTCAAACACGGCTCAAATAGTTCATATCAAGGTTACAAATATGAGAAACATTATAGCTTAAAGCTTAACAATCAAATCTAGGCATATCATATCCTAAGCACTACCTCGAGCATGGATAATTACCCTGATTCTCGCACATGGGCTCAAACCCCACACATATGTGCACCCATAGTACGTAGCCATCGCAAATAATTCAGGCAACTAGTTCCTCAACAACGTTCAGATAAGATACTTACCTCAAGCAAGTCAAATCACTCCTCAAACAAGCCCTTCCCTCACGTATCAATCTCCAGATGGCTCGAATCTAGCAAAAACAATGCAATACCATCAACAAAAGCCATAGGAAGTGATTCCGAAAGACAAAACTAAGATCTTTGACTCAAATAAAAAGTCAACCCAAAAAGTCAACCCCTAGCTCGCACCTCAATACCCGACAAAATTCACAAATTTTTAACACGCACTTAATTTTGAGTCCAACCATACCAAAATCATCCAATTCTAACCACAAATCGACCTTCAAATCCTCAAATTTCACTCTCTAATAACATAGTCAAAAAATCCCCAAATTCTATTTTAGATTCATAAATATTAGGTAGAATAATCAAAAGGTATTCAATATCTAGCACCAAAATCGAATAAACATCACTTACCGCTTCAGTTGTAATCAAAACCCTCTTAAAAATCACCCCTAGCCAAGTTCCACAAGTCCAAAATGAGAGAAAAATGCAAAACTCTTTGATATAAGTTCTGCCAGTCTTTCTGCACTGGCGGCTCACTTAACCGCATCTGCGGTTTCGCAGGTCCGGCCTTATTGCGCATCCGTGGTCCTCCTAATTTTCGGACAAAATCTTCATATATGTGAGTCCGCTTTGGCGGACTAACTTCGCATTGCAGTTCCGCAAATGCGACACCCCGTCCATATTTTGTGACCACGACCTTGCCCTGCTCAACTCTGCTTCTGCGGACCTTGTTGCGCAAAAGCGCATCCGCTTCTACGGAATCACCTTCGCATCCGTGCTCCTAGACTTGCTTCCTAAATATCATGCGCACAATAGGCCTCTTTTGCGGCTCAGCACCTGCGACCAAAACTACGCATGTGCAGTTACACCACACCTGAAGCTTTAACATTTCCTTATGTCCAAATCTCAATTCGATTTCACTCTGAATCAAACCAAGGCCCCCGAGTCCCCAATCAAAACATACCAACACATCCTAAAACACGATACGAACTTAGTTGAAGCCTCAAATTACATCAAACAATGTCAAAATTATGATTCACACTCCAATTCAAGCCTAATAAAACTAATGAATTTCTAACTTGTAAAACCAATGCTGAACTATATCAAATAAACTCCGAATGACCTAAAATTTTGCAAACTAGTTTCAAATGACACAACGGACCTATTCTAACTCCAAAAACCAAAATTCATGTCACGACCCAAACCGGAGGGCTGCGACGGGCACCCGGTGCCTAACTCAATCAAGTACCAACTTAACGTATCATTCTTATCATACTATCATGGGTAAATGAGCCGGAAAGGCTGTCATGAGATAACTAGAAGTAAACATAAGAGAATACTCGACATAGAATGACCCAACATGGTATACAAAACTTATATATGTGACATACGGGCCTATAAGGCCGAAATGATCATTTGTACACTCAAAACATAGGCCGACAAGGCCATCCAATCATTCATATACATGCCATATGTTTACAAGCCTCAAAGAGTACATAAACATCATAAAAGGTCAGGACAAGGTCCCTCCATACCAATCATTGCGTGTCCAAAGCATACTGACCAAATTGGCAACTCCGGAGCAAGTGGAGTGCACCAACACCTTCTGCTGAGCTGATAGCCTACTAGGAGGACAGTCAACCTATTTATCAGAACCTGCAGGCATGAAACGCAGTGTCCCCAGGCTAAAGGGACGTCAGTATGAATAATGTACCGAGTATGTAAGGCAAGAAAGCATAAATAAGAACAGTAATGTAAAGAAAGATGGAGAAGATACAACCTTTAACATTTGAGTGCCTCTGAGGGCTACTAACATGAAATTTATGATACATATATATATATATATATACACATAAACTTTTAAAAACATGCGCCTCTGTGGGCATCATCATCATCATATCGTACCCGACCATAATAGGCTCGGTAAAAACGTACCCGACCATCATAAAGCTCGGTAGAATCGTACCCGGCCATGTGAAGCTCGGTAAAATCGAACTAATCTGTGGTTGCACAATAGGTATTGTACCCAGCCGACTATAGCACAGCTCGGTAGAGTAAAATAGATACATACATATAATGCATGCCTTCTTGCTTAGTGACATAAGGTCTTCACTCCTTCGTGTAATATTGTGGACATCCATACCATCATTATGAACCTCAATAAGATTCAAGGATCATACCTGCTTGCTTAGAATGACTTTATAAGGAAAGAACAACATGGACAGCCTTAGTTACTAGGAGTAGATCCGTTATGAAATAGCGTATCGGTTACGTTCATTTCACATTAAATCATGCCAAAAGAAAGAAGAAAGTGCCTCAACATACTTTCGAAATCTTCTATCCAATCGTCAACCAAGCTCCGTATGATCTTCTTATGTCTACAAAGCGTGAACTGACTTTGTCGTTATCATATAAGCGTTGTACCTCTCATATTTGGAAATCAATATTCTGTAAGAAAACTGAAAAACACCTCCCCTATTAGTACGACATCCCATAAGTTACTAAAAGTCACCAAATAGCCCAAATAACAACAATATAATTTACAATAAGCTCTCCGATTACTTCAACAACCATTTTGAGTGGCAAGCTCGATTTTTGATTAACAAAATACGGTTTGAATTCAATTCTTTTTCATGAATATATCTACAAAATCTATAATATCATACTTATTCTTACTATATCATTTTCAGCCCAAAACATCATAAGATTAATCATCAGATAAAGTCCACACACCTAGCACCTTAACCTTTATAGTCAACCTCTTGTTTTTCATGTTATCTTTGTCAATCAACTTAATTAGGACATAGATAATCTTAACAACAGAAGCCATAATATAATCAAGCTATTTATAACAATTTCCAGCCACAACAAACTATATATATAGCCTCAACACAGCCCACAAAAAAGATAACGATTCCTTATGTCATGTCAATTACTATCTTGTAGAGTTTCACTCAAACAACTGAACCAACACATGACTAACCTTAAGCGAAAAAAAAGAACATGATTTACCTACCCTAGTAAGTATATAAAACTTGAAATCCCCAGCTAGTGCAGCTCACAACAGCCCTCAATCACACCACAACACTGTAGGAGTTGTATTCTCTTCCTGAATTAACTTTTGTGTTCAAGTTGGTGTGTAAACACTTGTATTTATCCTTGAAACTCTAGTATATTATATGAAGGACAGACTGATTATTACCTTAATCAACAAGAACAACACGAAATCTGAGGTTACCTACCTTTGAAGAACCCTCTAAAACAGCCACAAGATGAAGAACTACGATCTAGAAAGCACCACGGGATTTCTAGCGCTGGATTCATGTTTTTATCATTGGTTTTCACTCTAGAATCATGGAGACTACTTGGAGAGCACCTAGGAGGATTTAGGGACTGTTTTGTTCCAGAAAATGAGTTAAAATGAGTTATAATTGACATAAATAAGATTTGGAGTTCTATACCGACTTTGTGGGTCCTAAAGGTGCTGTTTGAGCAGTCTCGCAAAAATGCGAATATCTCTCTACTCCAACATTGTATCGACGAATGGTTTAATGTGTTTGAAACTAGACTCATAGACGTTCAATCTGTTCTTTGGATCATCCCGTCATTCCATGTATATTCTACATTTCAGCACATTTATAAATGTAACTTGTTATGACCTTTGCCAACTTTTTTTTCACAATGTAACCTCCCTATCATGTTAAGCGCCCTAGTCTCACTTCAAAAGTACATGCTATAACATTCCATACTTGTCGACTTTCGAAGAAACTTGTCTTTTTCGATTCGTTTAGCTTCTAAGCCTTCCAAACCTCTCGGTACTTGTTATTCATGATCTTAAAAATTTGTAACCTTGAAGGTAACATGATTAAATTACCTTATGTAATTTCATATATAATCTCATTTCTGAGCTTAAATCAATTAACTTACGACGTATTCTCACTTATGAAAACATGGGGTGTAACATCATTCCCCCTTTAGAACATTCGTCCTCGAATGTTGACTGATGCGCTTATCAGGCTCATAACCTATAGCTCTTACGTATACTTTAATATTGCCCTTAACATATAGGAAACTGTTCTGTGAATAAATTCAAAGGCCAGGGCATTCCCCTTTAGGCCACTTTTTCAGATCACAACTTGTGCTTAGAATTCTTCCAATCTCATAACTATTCTACCTTCTGTCATGCAGCTTGTACGACTTTGTCCTTGTATGTTCTCCTATGCGACTCTTCTCTTCTTTTTCCTCCAGATTTTAGAAAATCTCTATGACTCACTTTGTGAACGTATACAGAACTATGACAACTGTCCCTCTAGGCATCTATAGGTGTACTGAAGTCCTTCGCTTGGTACTTTGTCGAACTTACGAGTATTGCTATATCTTGTTTCATAGCCTTGGTTATCTATGATTATTTCTTTACTACATATAGGTAGGTTATACTATACCATAACACTTGCTTCGTTTTATTATTATCGAGGTCTACTACCCAATTCTGCTGCTTATCCTATATGTATAAATCTAAGTCCTTTAATGTTTCCTTGTTACTGTTCATCTTAAGAATGATGACCTTATCTCATCTGATACTTTGCAACTTTTATCCATCCGTTATTGATTCACCTTAATGTTGATCCATAATCTACCACTGATAGCATGAAACCTTTTACGTAATACATTGTCATTAGGGTTCGTGTCACATCGGGAAACATTTGAAGCGATTTTCTTGATCCACCTAGGAACGATATATACTTCAATAATCGTATTTCATAGCATCCCAACATGATTCATCTTGGGGGGGTATTTTATCCCGTGCAATTCATGAAATCCCTTTTCTTTAAATCATTACTCAATCAGAGGACTAAACGTCATCTCCTTATCTATCAAAATTACAACCTTATTCTACTACCAGAGCAGCATTCCATCTCTTCTAAATGCTCCTAATCTTAAACTCTTGCGAGTTCAATCAAGCTATATAGAGCTTTCTTTAACTTACGAAAACCATCACCTCTCTTGTTTGCATGAGCTTAATCCCGAGGCCTTACCTATTCTTGTCACCTTCTCACCCACCTTTTCTTATTCATACTCCTATCTACCTAAAACCTTGTTGCTCTATCATAATTTAGCTCGTGACCTACACGTGTCTATTTATACTACTCGCAACCATTCATTAACTTGCTAGCACAGTAGATTTCTTTTCGTGCCTTCTCAGTTGTCTTTAAATGTAAACAATTACTTTTCCTGGTCGTTCTGCCACTTATTGCATGAATACATGGCTTATCTGAGTGCCCACACATGTTGGAATTCCGTGCAACCCTTATGATCTCGAATATTACTTTTGATTTTACTTCTCGTTCATTAGTCACAGTAGGTGCCACTTTCTTATAGACTGCATACGATGTTGTAGTGAGACTATTGTTACAAGATCATTTCTTCTTTAGGTCACTCTGCTTAGGTTGAAGCCTTCTCCTTTTTTCCTCAGCTAGTCTTTCGTGGTATACTTAGGGGAGACCCTTTGACTCTTGTAAAGCTATGAGCTCATTACATCGTATTGCTGACAGAATTTTCGATATTCTTACTTGCCTATAAATATCCTTAGTTACATACCTTCGTTCCCTTGTTCCCGTAGGGTTACTTCTGAACTCAAATTTTGATTGTCTCCCTAGTGGCACTGTCTCTTATCTCCGTAAAACTTAAACGGTACCTTTAACTACCCCAACTCCTATCTGAATATTTCTCAAGGATCACAATATCATCATATTTGTGAGACTGAATTTCCTATGTTGGAATTCACTACGTTTATCTTGCACGATCTATTTATTTATCCATATCTTCTTGTCTAGCCATAACTAGACTCTTCCTGAATCCACTACTAACTACTTGTTGTTCCATTCTCATATCTATATTCCGCGTAATTTCTCTTGGGTTATTTCCTCTGTCTTAACTTACCTCTCACATTGGCTCCTTATGTATCAAGTGTTCATTCAAACTTATTTATCAATAACATTCCGGGCAGGAACCCTTACTTCCCCTTCCTGGCGTCATCTTTGCATAATGTTCTGGAGTCCTAACATATATGTAGGATCTGAATAAATGCAATCTCATTCCTTTCTCCTTTTTACCGCATTCTTCCTTTATATCCTTGGTGTCTTTTCACATCTTTTCACATCTTCACTAATATCTTACTCATCTTGTGGCACCCCTAATGTACCAAGCATAACTGAATTTCTTATGCACGAGGGTGACACCTAGTGTAGTTACCCTTAGTCCCTTAAGCATAACTCTGCTCACAGTGCTTTCTTTAGGGAAGCATCTTCCTGAATGACCTTTAAAGGTTATTCGTCTGTTGTCCATTCTATTATCACAGGAACACAATCTCTGAAATTATTACGATGCCGACTATTATCAAATCCTGCGGTCCCTAATTCATGTTCAGTTTATCTTGTTTACTAGCCCATATTAATTTCTATTACTCCGGGGGTCTAACTTAGCCTTCTAGTAATCACGTTTGAGTCACCAACTTATTTCTCAAAATGAGGATATGACTTTTGGCCTGTACTCTTTTATTGTCTCAAGTTTTGTCACCTCTTGTCTTTTCCTTCACTTGACTATAGACTCTGTCATCCTTCAATATATTGATTTACCGCTATCACCCATTTATAACATCTTACTCATAATGCTTCATTTACTCTCTTCTTATTCTTATGCTAATATTTCTGCCTATTACTTAATTATGAAAACTTCAATAAAACATTCTTTCGCTTTTAGCTCCCCTTGCTCTATCCACTGGCTCTTTGGGTCGCCTAACATTCTCTCTTGGCTAGGGACGAGAGACATACTAAGGTAAATATTTATCCATTCTAGGATTCAGTGCCTATCTTCTGCATTTTATGAACGTGCTAATATTGATATCTAACTATACTATTCTAGAGTGCACCATCTGGGTGTCTCACAAGGAGAACTACTACCAAGTTTGCAGTATTGTTCGGAAATGTCAGCTAACGCTAACTATCCATCAGCCATTTTGGGTTATTCTAACTCCAGCTGATCCTGATATCCCATTATTCTCTTAAACTATATCTGTTAGCTCTCTTAGAGCATTACTGAGACGGGTGTGGCCAATTGTACATACCACTGTTACCGTTAAAGGTAACTCAGAATACTTATATTTCTCTGCCTGAATTGTAAATACTGGTAAATCTTCACTAACTGGGTATCTAGTACCCTTCTTCACCTTACTTCTTTTACTTGTTGACTTGTATCTACCTTCTGATTCTCTTGTTGCTTTTTACCATATGGGTGGATAGATATTCATGCCTTAGGGCTCTTTATCAAGAACCTTACACGTCTTGGTACACACATGATCTACTGAAGACCTTAAATTTACTCATCATAAGCATGATGCAAAATCGAGTTCCTTTGACTCAACTCTTCCAACAGCCACATTCAATCTCTTACCAATTGTCTTTCTGGATGTAGGTCTCGTTGTATTATGAATAAAATAGAATTTGGGAGTTTGAATTCTTACAACTGAGCTCTACCACACGATCTAGAGTAAGAAGAAAGAGTGGCAGTCCTAAATGCTCTGTAGCCTCTTGTTTATATGTGTGGTACACAACACACCCATAAACAAGACTCTACTACACACGTCTTGTAGACTCCTTAGGACATAGCTGCTCTGATACAACTTTTGTCACGACCCAAACCGGAGGGCCACGACGGGCACCCGGTGCTTAACTAAACCGAGTACCAACTTAACGTATCATTCTTATCGTACTATCATGGGTAAATAAGCCGGAAAGACCGTCATGAGATGAATATAATTAAAAAGAAAATACTCGACATAGGGTGCCCAACATGGTATACAAGCTTATACATGTGTAACACGGGCCTATAAGTCCGAAATGATCGTTTGTACAGTCAAAACATAGGCCGACAAGGCCATACAATCATCCATATACAAGACATATGTCTACAAGCCTCTAAGAGTACATAAACATCATAAAGGTCGGGACAGGGCCCCGCCATACCAACCGTTACATATCCAAAGTATACTGACCAAATAAGCAACTCCGGAGCAAGTGGAGTGCACCAACACCTTCCGTTGAGCTGATAGCCTACTAGAAGGACTGTCAACCTGTCTATCGGGACTTGCGGGCATGAAATGCAGCATCCCAACGCAAAAGGGACGTCAGTACGAATAAAGTACCGAGTATGTAAGGCATGAAAGCATAAATAAGAATTGTAATATAAAGAAAGATGGAGAAGATACAACATCTGAATGCCATTGAGGGATACTAACATGAAATGCATGATACATATATATACACATAAACTTTTAAATACATACGCTTCTGTGGGCATCATCATCATCATAACGTACCCGGCCATAATAGGCTCGGTAAAAACGCACCCAGCCATCATATGGCTCGGTAGAATTGTACCCGGCCACGTGGAGCTCGGTAAAACCTAACTGATCAGTGATTGCACATTAAGTGCCGTACCCGGCCGACTATAGCATGGCTCATTAGAGTAAAATATATACATACATATAATGCATGCTGGACTCATGGAATCACGTTCTAATCCTTCTGTAGTGACGTAAGGTCTTTTCACATTCGTTTAACAATATGGACATCCATACCATCAAAATGAACCTCAATAGGATTAAAGGATCATACCTGTTTGCCTAGAATGACTTTATAAGGAATGAACAACATGGATAGCCTTAGTTGCTAGGAGTAGATCCGTTATGAAATAGTGTATTGTTTACGTTCATTTCACTTTAGATCATGCTAAAATTAAGAAGGAAGTGCCTCAACATACCTTTGAAATCTTCTATCCAATCGTCAACCAAGCTCAATATGATCTTCTTATATAAGTGTTGTAACTCTCATATTTGGAAAGCAATATTCTAAAAGAAAATGGAAAGCACCTCCCTATTCGTACTACATCCCATAAGTTATTAAAAGTCATCAAACAGCCCAAACAACAACAATATAATTCACAATAAGCTCTCCGATTACTTGAGCAACCATTTTGAGTGGAAAGCTCGATTAACGATTTACAAAATATGATTTTAATCCAATTCTTTTCCATGAATCTGCCTACAACATCAATAACATCATACTCATGCTTACCTTATCATTTTCAGCCCAAAACATCATAAGAATAATCTTCAAATAAAGTGTACACGCCTACCACCTTAACCTTTATCGTCAACCTCTTGTTTTTCATGTTATATTCTTCAATAAACTTAATTAGCACATAGATAAGCCTAAAAACAACAACCATAACATAATCAAGCTATTTATAATAATTTTCAGCCACAGATAACTATATATATAGCCTCAACACAGCCCACAAAAAGATAACGGTTCCTGATGCCATGTCAATTACTATCTTGTAGCGTCTCTCTCAAACAACTAAAACAAAACTTGGTTAACCTTAAGCAAAACAAGGAACATGATTTACTTACCCTAGGCAGTAGATACAACTTGAAATCCCCAGCTGGTGTAGCTCACAACAACCCTCAATCACACTACAACACTATAAGAGTTGTATTCTCTTCCTGAATCAACTTTTGTGTTCAATTTGGTGTGTAAACACTTATATTTCTCCTTGAAACTCTAATATATTATATGAAGGAGGGACTGATTATTACCTTAATCAACAAGAACAACATGAAATCTGTGACGACCCGGCCAGTCGTCTCGTGGGTTACCACTCCGTCTTCCACATTTTCTGTCTCATTATATTTCGTTATTTGTGTTTTATGCAATCAAGTTGAGTAGTTGAGTACGGAGTGAAATTGGTAAGAAAAAAGACATTTAGTTTCTTTCAAGAAGGGTTAAATAGGAAAAGTCAACCAGATGTTGACCTATGAGTTAGGAGGCTCGGATGTGAATTCTGATGATTCGATTAGTTTCGGGAGATGATTTATGACTTAGGAGTGAAATCGGAATTTGTTTCGGAGGTCCCGAGTAGAATTAGGCTTGAATTGGTGAAGTTAGAATTTTGGCGATTTCTGGTTGATAAGCGAGATTTTGATCTGAGGGTCGGAATGGAATTCTGAAAGTTGCTGTAGCTTCGATATGTGATTTATGACTTGTGTGTAAAATTTAAGGTCATTCGGACGTGGTTTGGTTGGGTTTAGATTGAAAGAGCGATTTAGAAGATTTTGAAATCCTTAGGCTTGAATCCAACGCGAATCTGGTGTTGAGAGGTTGTTTTGAGCGTTCCGATGGTTGGAACAAGTTTAAATAATGTTATGGGATACGTTGGCATGTTTGGTTGAGTTTTCGGAGTGCCTTGAGTGGATTTTGGATGATTGATGGAGTTTAACTTTGGCATTTCAAGAATGTGTCGATGTCGCCTCTTCAAGAATAAGTGGTATAATATTATGCAAATGGGCTCTAAATTTAGTTTTAGTTGATGCATTAGATCCGTATCGAAATTTTGGAGTCATAGCAAAAAGAATCATCCAATTCGGACATCGTATGAGAAAGTTATTCCTATTTTCATGTCAGGGAAAAAATCTGCAGACATGTCAAATTTGCGATCGCAAATTGACCGTAAATTCGACATGCGAACCGCAAATTTGACCTAGAAATCGCAAATTGAGGCAGATCTTGGGGTGAGGTTTGCGATTTCTACGACCAAAAATGCGAACCGCAAACCTGTCATGCGACAGGTTTGCGAATCGCAAATATGGCCTGACAGGGGTGTTTTAACTCGATTTTTGATACCTTTTAAGTAGAACTCAGTGCCCATTTTGTTCTACAAGACCCATTTTCGTTACCCACGAAGAGGAACACCTCCAAACACCCTAGAATCACAACAAACCAACTTCAAAACCATATCCAAAGGAGATTATCTTGTGTAGATTCTTAAAGAAGGGGATTTGACCATTCTAAACACATTTGGAGCTAGAGAGCTTGGATTAAAGCAAGTCTTGAAGAAATTTTTGGAGGGATTTCAAGAGAAACATCGGGGTAAGTGTTCCTAACTCAATTTTGGAGGAATTACCTCAGTTTATCACTATTTTTGGCAATTAATTGGTGATTTAGGTTGGGAAAATTGTGGAAAACCCTTAAGTTTAGATTTAAGATTTGGAGATCGATCCGATGTCGGAATTCAATAATTTTTGTATGGTTGAACTCGTATCGGAATGTGATATCACATTTTTTGGGTTTTGTACGATTACGAGAAGTGGGCCCCACTGGCAATTTTGAGTTAAATTTCGGATTTTAATCCGAAAAATTTGTAAATTCATATGGAATTAGTTTCTACTATGTGTATTGAGTGTATTAAATTATTTGTGACTAGATTTGAAGCCTTCAGACACAAAGTTTCAAGGAAAAGGTTTGTTGGAACCTTGAATTCAGTTGCAAAGCGAGGTAAGTGTCTGTTCTAACCTTAGCTTGAGGGATTAGAAGTCGTGTTCTATTTGTTAAATTGTTACTTTAAGTACGACGTATAGGCATGGTGACGAGTACCTCTACGTTGGTGTCAAGCATGATCGTGGGTCGTATATGGATGATTGTTTTGATGTTATTGTTCTCTTGTTGAGAAATTATGATATTGTTTTGTTTCCTTACTGAAATTCTTGTGATTTGTTTGATGACTATTGAAATGGGAGCGAGTGGTACGCCTACCACAAAATGTAAGGAAATGGGGTCGAGTTGCACGCCTGCAATAGGATATAAGGAAATGGGGTCGAGTTGCACGCCTGCAACAAGATGGAAACTGAAAGTAAAATTGTCTGTATCTCTTTTACTTGTGTTAGAAATTAATTGTAGTTTTTCCTTATATTTGTTTGATGATTTGTTTTATCTGTTACCCCGAAACATGTTTCCCTTCCCTATAGTTGATTGTTTATTTGCTTTTATCTTTCTGCTTTATGTGTGTATATATATATATATATATATATATATATAAAACTGCACTGGTTTATCTGGAGTCTGGTCCTAGCCTCGCCACTACCTCGCCGGGGTTAGGCCAGGCACTTACCAGCACATGGGGTCGGTTGTGCTGATACTACACTCTGCACTCTTTTGTGCAGATCCCAGTACCGCAGGTTTTGGACTGTAAGGAGCTTCTAGCTTCTGTTTATCAGGTGACCCAAGGTAGTCCTGCAGGCGTCCGCGGACCTTGGAGTCTCCTGCCTTCTATTTTATCTGTTTCATTTTTTGTAGTCCTAGAAACAGTATTTTGTTATTTCTTTCAGACCCTTACTTGTAGTAAATCTTAGACAGTCTGTGAAACTGTGACACTAAATCTTGGGTAGTTGTTAAGGAGATTGTATTGGCGATGTTTAAAGTCCTGAAATTTTATACGTTTTGCTCATTTATTTATAATGTTATTAACTGTTGATTTTAAGTTGCTTTGATTTTAAGTGGAATAGTAGTTAATGGTTTGGTTAATTGGCTTGCCTAGCTTTCACTAGTAGGCGCCATCACGGCTCCCGAGGGTGGGAATTCCGGGTCGTGACAGGTTGGTATCAGAGCTCTAGGTTTACGTGGGTCTCACAGTTCACAGACAAGCTCAGTAGACTCTGAGGGATCGGTATGGAGACGTCTGTATTTATCCCCTAGAGGCTATAGAGTTAGGAAAAACTTCACATTTGTTCTTTCTTATCGTGCGGTTTTGTTTCTTAATGTTAATTGAATTCCTATTCTGTTCCTCGCAGATGGCGAGAACACGCGCTTCCTCTTCTACCGCTCAGTAGCCCGAGCCCCCAGCAACAGCTCCTACACGGGGCAGAGGGCGAGGCCGAGGTTGTGCTAGGGGTCGAGGCAGGGGCAGGACTCAGCCTCCTGCAGCAGCACCTGTGGCGGAACCTCAGGTTGATCTTGACGAGGGGGTTCCGGCCCCAGCAGCTCCGGTGGACCCAGCTCAGGTCCTAGAGGGGTTTATTGCTACCCCAGTTCTTCAGGACTCTTTGGTCCGGTTGGTGGGCCTCATGGAGAATGTCACCCGAGTAGGCTTAGTTCCTGTAGCACCAGCCACTCCTCAGACCAGAGAAGGGCTCAGACTCCTCCTACTCGTACTCTGGAGCAAGTAACTCCCCATGTTCAGGTTCCAGCTGTTCAGCCAGTTGTGGCAGTTCAGCCTGGTACCATACCTCAGACCGGCAATGGGGAGGCTATGTCTGCTGATGCTTTGTGGAGACTGGACAGATTCACCAAACTATTCACTACCACTTTCAACGGTGCTTCTACGGAGGATCCCCAAGACTTCTTATACAGCTACCACGAGGTTCTCAGGAACATGGGTATTGTTGAGACCAATGGAGTAGATTTTGCTGCATTCCGCCTATTCGGATCTGCCAAGACTTGGTGGAGGGATTATTGCCTAACTAGGCAAGCCGGTTCACCATCTCTGACTTGGGAACAGTTTATAGAGTTGTTTCTGGAGAAGTTTCTCCCCGTTACTCAAAGAGAGGCCTATAGGAGACAGTTTGAGCGTCTTCAACAAGGATCCATGACAGTTACCCAGTATGAGTCCAGGTTCATCAATTTGGCTCGGCATGCTCTCATCATACTTCCTACAGAGAGGGAGAGGGTGAGGAGGTTTATTGACGGTCTCATCCAGCCAATTCGCCTTCAGATGGCTAGGGAGACTAGGAGTGAGATTACCTTCCAGGAGGCGGTCAATGTGGCCCGCAGAGTCGAGATGGTTCTGTCACATGGGGGTGGTCATGGGTCGGATAAGAGACCCTGTCACTCCGGCAGATTCATTGGTGCTTCGTCTGGAAGCAGGGATTCATATGGTAGAGGCCATCCTCCTAGGCCTTTTCATTCAGCTCTTTAGGTTTCCCACAGCGCTTCAGGTAATCGTGTTTCCCAAGTACAACATCTTGATCAGCAGT
>MCJB01052743.1:0-22253 GCA_002018475.1 Nicotiana obtusifolia | reverse complement strand
AAATAAAGTGTTTTAAACGATTCTTGGAAAGCGAAACAAGAAACTTACTTTGAATAGAGTAGTATTCAATAAAACTCGCAATTGATTTAAAGTTAAACAGACCACACATATATAGACGCCAATAATGAATCCAAGGACTACTGGTTGGCGTACTAGCCAGTCAGTATACAATCAGTGACAGAGTCAGGATTTATATTAAGTGATGTTAAAATATAAAAAATTAAATACATAAAAAATCAAGGGAACTAACGTATAGTAAATATACATAAAACAAAATTTTTTAACTAACAATACAATATAATTTTCTAACGAAGGAATATCATTTGATAACCCTTGTTTGAATGTGGCTCCGCTACGGTGTACAGTCAAGTAAATCCTACGCTAGACTTTTTTGTAATTTATTTTTGGCTGATATATACATGGGTAGTAGGTCTTTCCTAATAAGACAGTTTACAATTAACGTGAGTTTCAAAAATTTATACACATTTAATTTATAAAAGTTGCATATAAATGTGTTTTTTTGTATAAAAAGTATGGAAAAACTTTACGGAAGTCCACAGTTCGGACAAAAAGGCTGCTGCCTGGTGACTGATTACTAGCTAGAATAAAGTCAAGTAAGGCAACGAGGAAATGATAGAATTATATTTACAATAAAAATATTAATTAGAGTTGGCTGCGCATCTCTCACCACTATATATACTTCTCCCTTCTCTTCCATTTGAGTCAACAATTTAGAGTTCCTTTCCTTCTTCCTTAAAGAACAAAAACAATACTCTCATTTTTAATTAGCAATGGCCTCAGCAGCAGTAGCCAACTATGAAGAAGAGATTGTTCGCCCCGTCGCCGACTTCTCCCCTAGTCTATGGGGTGATCAGTTCCTTTCATTCTCCATAGATAATCAGGTAATTATTAATTTTAGTTTCTTCTTTATGTTTTTAGTTTGAACAATATTAATTTTGCTAACTTCAGTTTTCTTTTTCTAAATACATTATAAATAGGTTGCAGAAAAGTATGCTAAAGAGATTGAAGCATTGAAGGAACAAACGAGGAGTATGCTGTTAGCAACTGGAATGAAATTGGCTGATACATTGAATTTGATTGACATTATTGAACGTCTTGGCATCTCCTACCACTTTGAAAAAGAAATTGATGAGATTTTGGATCAAATTTATAACCAAAACTCAAACTGCGACGATTTGTGCACTTCTGCACTTCAATTTCGATTGCTCAGGCAACATGGTTTCAACATCTCTCCTGGTAAGTTCATCATGAAGCACGTCTTAATGTTGTTAAAATTATTATCAATTTATAGGAAATATAAATTAATCTTGAGTTTTCTTTCTTGAAATACCAGAAATTTTCAGCAAATTCCAAGATGAAAATGGCAAATTCAAGGAGTCTCTTGCTAGTGATGTCTTAGGAATATTGAACTTGTATGAAGCTTCACATGTAAGGACTCATGCCGACGATATCTTAGAAGACGCACTTGCTTTCTCCACTATCCATCTTGAATCTGCAGCTCCACATTTGAAATCTCCACTTAGGGAGCAAGTGACACATGCCCTTGAGCAATGTTTGCACAAGGGCGTTCCTAGAGTCGAGACCCGATTCTTCATCTCATCAATCTATGAGAAGGAACAATCAAAAAATGATGTGTTACTTCGATTTGCTAAATTGGATTTCAACTTGCTCCAAATGTTACACAAACAAGAACTTGCTGAAGTATCAAGGTACGATATATAAAAACAATAGACCCTTTTTGATTGATCATATCTCAAGTACTGATGTTAATTTCTAATGATACAGGTGGTGGAAAGATTTGGATTTCGTAACAACACTTCCATATGCTAGAGATCGAGTAGTTGAATGCTACTTTTGGGCATTAGGAGTTTATTTTGAGCCTCAATACTCTCAAGCTCGCGTCATACTCGTTAAGACCATATCGATGATTTCGATTGTTGATGACACCTTTGATGCATATGGTACAGTTAAAGAACTTGAGGCATACACAGATGCCATACAAAGGTATGAACTTCATCAATTCACTTATTCCTTGATAGTGAATATCGTCGTGAAAAGATTAAGACGAACTTGTACTCATTATAGTTGTGCTCTTTCAAAATGCATAAGTTCACCTTAATTTTGTCATTCTACAGATGGGATATCAACGAAATTGATCGGCTTCCTGATTACATGAAAATCAGTTACAAAGCTATTCTAGATCTTTACAAGGATTATGAAAAGGAATTGTTTAGTGCTGGAAGATCTCATATTGTCTGCCATGCAATAGAAAGGGTATGTTTGAGCAACTTAACTATCAAAATATATTTTTTTCTTAATCCATTTCTCACTTTGATTTACCTTGTGTACGTCTTTTAGTGATAAGAAACTTGATACAATTCAATCAAAATTTTCTAACACTAAGAACATATATGTTTTGTATTCACAGATGAAAGAGGTAGTAAGAAATTATAATGTCGAGTCAACATGGTTTATTGAAGGATATATGCCACCTGTTTCTGAGTACCTAAGTAATGCACTAGCAACTACTACATATTACTACCTAGCGACGACATCGTATTTGGGCATGAAGTCCGTTACAGAACATGATTTTGAGTGGTTGTCAAAGAATCCTAAAATTCTTGAAGCTAGTGTGATAATATGCCGAGTTATTGATGATACAGCCACATACGAGGTATGAATTTTATCTCAAGAAATTATATAATTTTATGAGAGTTAGAAAAACAAAATGTTGTGACGACAATTTAGGCAATATAAAAGCTAACCCCTAATCTATCTGCCTTTCAGGTTGAGAAAAGTAGGGGACAAATTGCAACAGGAATCGAGTGCTGCATGAGAGATTATGGCATATCAACGGAAGAGGCAATGGCTAAATTTCAAGGAATGGCTGAAGCAGCATGGAAGGATCTTAATGAAGGATTTCTCAGGCCCACTCCTGTTTCTACGGAGATTTTATTTCGTATTCTCAATCTTGCTCGTATTGTTGAGGTTACATATATACACAATCTAGATGGGTACACTCATCCGGAGAAAGTCTTGAAACCTCACATCAATGCCCTACTTGTGGACTCCATCGAGATTTGAGTTGCCAAATTGGTGCTCATCTTAAAGAAACTGCACTCTTCTGTGTTGAGAAAGTAGTAATATATGTTTTATTGTATAATTAAGTTGCTAGGAAGCTGCTTTTGCGGTTGTGCAGTGGACTTCCTAGCTAAGACTTCCTTAAGATCCTTGTAAGAATAATCTTCAAGTGTTATGAATCTGCAATGTGGAGAAATCTTGTTATATGACAATTAAGTTATGTTATGAAGCATGTTATGGGAGTCTCTTGTGACCTATTTTTCAGTGTATGAAGTAATCTGAGCTTGTCGGAAAAAAAGAATTAATCTGAGCCTTTTGCTCGTCCTTCCTTTAGTATTGCTATGTATCATACTTGGTCTCACAAAAATTGGTTTTCGGCACCTTTCTTTTTCCTTGTGGCGCATGTGTATATACATCTGAAATAAATACTTAAAGGTTAAGAAGACATTGACATATTGAATTAACACTAGTGTTATTGGCATACAGGGGGATCTATGTGTAGGACGGGGTGGTACTCCGCCCGTAAGCTTTGATCTATACTATTGTTTACCCGAAAAATGATACAGTTGAATTTATACGTGATTTATAAACAAGCAAATTAATTTGATCCTAAAATGATAGACGAATTAGATAAAAATTTAATACTTAGCCTTGAGATGGAGATGAAATAGCAGAAATAGTGATTTCGATGCAATGCTTCCGGGTACCACAATAATGATATCAAAGAACAAAAACATAAAATTGTAGCTTTGAATAAAATGTAGTGTATGTTTTGCAGAAATTTTTTTTTTTTCTATAATGATAATAGAGCTCACTATTTATAGCTGCATCTAGGGAACATGATCCTAGGATCAAGCCCCTCTTTAATGCCAATTATGAGGTCATTGAAGAATATGTAACGGCCGGAATGAATGCCATATTATTTTCTAATGGGCAGTGTGCTAAATGGTGTAGAATATTCTTCATTTAATACTAATGGGTGGAAGACATTAACTTCATCTTTATGAGTATCATTCTCTCCGTTAACAGACGAGATATTTGATACACCCTCTAAATACATAAACAACACAATTTTTTGGTCGTAAATAGTTATATATGAATATTGTATACACTGTCTTCTCATCTCAAATATTATAATCTTACACTAAAAAGAATCCATCAATTAATGTCAATCCTAAAATCAACCTTTCAGGGAAGATCCCATATATCTCACGAGTCTGCTAGTATCACTGGTGGTTTTCATCATCCGTGAAGTTTGAAAGTAGTGAGAGTTGATACTATTCTATTCTAGCATCCATCATATCTACATACTTCTCCAACTCTCAATATCTTTTATTTCCTAAAAAATTTATGGATGAAAAAGAAAGAAAAGGAAACAAAAAAAAAAAAAGAAAAAGAAAACGAAAATGTAAGATCAAAGAAAATTTGCTCCTCCAAAAGCGTCCTTGTGAGAAATGAAAATCATTTTATTGCCTTTATATATTTCTTTCTTGGTTGGTGTTCTTTGGCTTTCCCTTGCATATATTTATTAATAGAATTAACCTCCATTAATTTACTTAGTCTTAGGATCATTGAACCTGTATGAAGCTTCACGTGTAAGGACCATGCTAACGATATCTTAGAAGACGCACTTGCTTTCTCTGCTATCCATCTTGAATCTACAGCTCCACATTTGAAATCTCCACTTAAGGAGCAAGTGACACATGCCCTTGAGCAGTGTTTGCACAAGGGAGTTGTTATTAATAAATTACAGTGTTCTTCTGTATAGTTTCTGAAACAAGAAAAATAGATGAAGTAGAAAACTTTCCGAACTCACAAATTACTTGTGTTTCATTAAAGAATTATAACCCTCCCACAGTTGCCAAGGATTATGGGTTACTTCCTCCCAGGTTTACAAATCACAGTAGGAAAAAATACTCACTGTTTGTATGGCGGTAAACAGTAGCGGGAAAATTTGAATATAATAAAGAGAAAGAGGATTTTTTCTGTCTGATAATCTGTGAATAATCTGTAACGAAATGAGTCACAGAAGATGGTATTTATAGACCCCTGTTAGTGTTCCTGTTAGTGTGCTTGAACAGGTGCAAAATGTGTTCAAAAATGGAGTTTTCCAATAGTCACACTGTTTTAGGAAGATGACTGTTGGGAATGGAGTTTTCCAACAGTCATATTGTTTAGGAAGATGACTGTTGGGAAGGTGACCGTATTAATCTTATCGATCGATCATTTGACCGAAGCCGAAGCCGAAGCCGAAGCCGAACGAGCGACGACGACGGCGCGAGGGGTCTTCCTTTTTCTCAACCTTTTGAGAATCATATAATGTGTTTCACTATATAAACACACTAAAAGAAGTTTCCCCATCCAATGTGGGACAATGAATTTTTTCAAACTTTAATGAATTTGAAAATTTTCATTTCCCTCCAAAATTATTTCTTCCATTTTCCTTTCACTCCATTTATATTAAGACCATGCATGACTATGCATCTCTTAATAAATTCCAACAGGCGTTCCTAGAGTCGAGACCCGATTCTTCATCTCATTAATCTATGAGAAAGAACAATAAAAAATGATGTGTTACTTCGATTTTCCAAATTGGATTTCAACTTGCTTTAAATATTGCAAATAAAAACTTGCTGAAGTATCAAGGTACGATATATAAAAGCGATGGACCCTTTTTGATTGATCATATCTCAAGTACTGATGTTACTTTGTGATGATACAGGTGGTGAAAAGATTTGAATTTTGTAACAACACTTCCATATGCTAGAGATCGAGTAGTTGAATGCTATTTTTGGGCATTAGGAGTTTATTTTGAGCCTTAATACTCTCAAGCTTGCGTCATACTCGTTAAGACTATATCAATGATTTTGATTGTCGATGACACCTTTGATGCTTATGGTACAGTTAAAGAACTTGAGGCATACACAAATGCCATACAAATGTATGAACTTCATCAATTCACTTATCCGTTCATAGTGAATGTCGTCATGAAAAGATTAAGACGAACTTCTACTCATTATAGTTGTGCTCTTTCAAAATGCATGAGTTCACCTTAATTTTGTCATCCTACAGATGAGATATCAAAGAAATTGATTGGCTTCCTGATTACATGAAAATAAGTTATAAAGCTATTCTAGGTATCTACAAAGATTATGAAAAGGAATTGTTTAGTGCTAGAAGATTTCATATTGTCTGCCATGCAATAGAAAGGGTATGTTTGAGCAACTTAACTATCAGATATGTTTTTTCCTTAGTCCATTTCTCACTTTGTTTTTCCTTGTGTACGTATTTTATTGATCAGAAACTTGATACAATTCAATCAAATTTTCTAACACTTGAACATTATGCTTTGTATTCACAAATGAAAGAAGTAATAAGAAATTATAATGTCGAGTCAACATGGTTTATTGAAGGATATATGCCACCTATTTTTGAATACCTAAGCAATGCACTAGCAACTACTACATATTAATACCTCGTGATAACATTGTATTTGGGCATGACGTCCTTACGGAGCATGATTTTGAGTGGTTGCCAAAGAATCCTAAAATTCTTTAAGCTAGTGTGGTAATATGCCGAATTATTGATGATACAGCAGGTATGAATTGAATCTCAAGAAATTATATAACTATATGAGATTTAGACAAACAAAATATTGTGACAACAATTTAGGAAATATAAAAGATAACCCCTAATCTATCTGCCTTTCAGGTTGAGAAAAGTAGGGGACAAATTGCAACAGGAACTGAGTGCTGCATGAGAGATTATGGCATATCAACAAAAGAGGCAATGGCTAAATTTCAAGGAATGGCTGAAGCTGCATGGAAGGATCTTAATGAAGGATTTCTTAGGCCCACTCCTGTTTCTACGGAGATTTTATTTCGTATTCTCACTCTTACTCGTATTGTTGAGATTACATATATACAAAATCTAAATGGGTACACTCATCCGGAGAAAGTCTTGAAACCTCACATCAATGCCCTACTTGTGCACTCCATCGAAATTTGAGCTGCCAATTGTTGCTCATCTTAAAGAAACTGAATTCTTTTGTGTTGAGAAAGTAGTTATATATGTTTTATTGTATAATTTAATTGTTAAGAAGCTGCTTTTGCGGTTGTGCAGTGAACTTCCTAGCTAAGACCTCCTTAAGATCCTTGCAAGAAATAATCTTCAAGTGTTATGAATCCGCAATGTGGAGAAATCTTGTTATATGACAATAAGTTATGTTATGAAGCATGTTACGGGAGTCTCTTGTGACCTATTTTTCAGTGTATGAATTAATCTGAGCCTGTCGGAAAAAAAGAAGTAATTTGAGCCTTTTGCTCGTCCTTCCTTTAGTATTTCCTTTTATCATACTTGGTCTCACAAAAATTGGTTTTTGGCACCTTTGTTTTTTTCTAGTGACGCATGTGTATATACATCTGAAACATATACTTAAAGGTTAAGAAAGACATTGACATATTGAATCAACACTAGTGTTATTGGCATACGGGGGCGAATCTATTTGTATGGGACGGGAGTGGTTCCCCAACCACAAGCTTTGGTCGAGTCTATTGTTTATCCGAAAAACAATACAGTTGAATATATACGAGATTTATAGACAAGCAAATTAATTTGATCCTAAAATAGTAGGCGAATTAGATAAAAATATAATCTTAGCCTTGAGATGAAGACGAAATAGCAGAAATAGTGATATCGGGAGCAAGGCTTCCTGGTACCACAGTAATGATATCAAAGAACAAAAACATAAAATTATATTAATCTTTGAATAAAATGTAGTGCATGTTTTCCAGAAAATTCCTCTTTTTCTGCAATGATAATAGAGTTCACTATTTATAGCTGCATCTAGGGAACAAGGTCCTAGCATCAAGCCTCTCTCTAATGCCAATTATGAGGGCCATTGAAGAATGTGTAACGGCGGGCATGAATGCCACATTCTTTTTTAACGGGTAGTGTACTAAATGTTGTAGAATATTCTTCATTTAATACTAACGGGTGGCAGGCATTTATTTCATCTTTATGAGTTTCATTCTCTCCGGTAACAGACGAGGTATTTGCCTTCGGTTTCAGCTATCCTCTATCTTCGACTCCCGTGTCACTTTCTCATGTGATCATTTAATATAACATATTTTACCCCCTTATAGATAGTCCTACCACTTTTCGGTGGTATAACTTTGTGTCATCAGGAAGTTGGTAGAAAGATTCTTTTTGGAGGAAAATTTACTGACCCCCTTTGAAAAATTTCTGACGGTTGATTAGACACACGTCTCTCTGTATTTAATGCCCCGAGCATGCGTCATCCCATGATTTAGCATTAGTGTTTCCGGTTATCGATGTAATTATGGTCACGAATCTAGCCGCCTATACCTTCACTTATACGCATCAGCTTTCTTCATTTACACTTCATAATACTCCAAATTTTCTAAGAATCTCTTTACTCAACTCATCCTTCAAGTTTAATCTTTCTTTAGCTTCCTTCTTTGATAGGAACCCCCCTCTCTCCCCCACCCTCCCGATTATAAAATGGCCTTTTCTTCAAGAAAACCTAGTTCTTCAAAGAATAAAGGCAAAGCTGATAATGCTTCTCCCCCTACAGTGAGTACCATCGTCCCAAAGAACCTGATTACCACCGAAGATTTCGAAGAGAAGTTTCCTTCTGCTAACACTCGTACATGGGTTGTTAGCGTATATCATTCTTCTATCCGTCCTTCCAGTATTCCCGCTGTGAAGGGAGACTGCCATTGTCAAGATTTGGATATTATCGCTCCCGACCTGGCAAAGCGGATAACTTTACCCAAGAAGGTTTATACATATTTTTACAGGTATTCCTTTACTTTGTGAGTGTTTTCTTTGAGCGAAGAGCTTGACTCCGTCATTGTGAAATTCTGCCTCTGCTATCAAGTGTGTTTAGCACAGGTAAGCCCTTTTGTGTGGAGGACAATTGCTTGTCTTTGGCGCCTGTTCCAGGAGAGGGGAGAGGATCTATCCTTAGCTCGAGTGATGAACCTCTATTCCCCTAAAATCTTCCGTGGGAGAATGATTAACTTCAGCAAGCGAGGTCACCATGCACTGCTTTCCAGCATGCATGATGATAACGACCGTGGGTGAATGGAACGGTTTGTTTCAGTTGCCACTAGTGACATCATCCCGGCCTCGGCTTCGGCTTTCCCGAAATTACAGAACCGCTCTCGTAAGTCTATCGTTGATTTTTTTTCTGTTAAAGATCAATCCTTATCAGTATTGACTTTTCTTCCTTTACCTGTCTTAGTGACTCGGTGGGTTCTTCCTAGGGTTGAGGGCTTGAACCAATGAGTTCAAAAAATATTGGACATTACTACGCCCGAAAACCGCACGTGGAAAGAGTTGTCCCTGAAATACGGGTGGAAGGCCAAAAATCATGAAAAATTGAACTCATCTTGTTTTTACCTTTTCTCATAAGGAAGTTGTTTGACGCTTTTCTCCTGTTGAATATTATAGGCCTACCCCAAGGATCAGCTGTCGTCCTCGAGGAGGACGTTTTGGCTGAACCTGTTGTTATGGCGAGGCTGCTGCAGGAAGCTTTTACACAGATAGGCATCTTGGGGCCTGCTTCTGGTGTGAGTGCTTCTTCTTGGAGTCTCGGCCGAAGAACAAGCAACAAAAAAGAAGGTGTTTCTCCGCAGCCGGGTTAAGTAAGAGGGTAAAGAATGCTGCCCCCTAGTCGTCTCCGGATGTTGTGGTAATGAGCCCCCCACCCAGGCTGGCCATAGATACTGTGATGATTGACGATGATGGAGAAGCCATCAAGGAAGGGGCTTCTCTGCACAGAAGACGACGATCTTCCTCAGCTCAATAGACTTCTCAATCTACTGAGTTAGTTACCAACCGAGGATAATGCCTCGGCGCTCTAGGGGGGAATTTGAGATGGTGGAGAATGCCAAGTTCCATTTCCGGATCCTAGTCGCTGCGCCTGGTACTATGAGTCTGAGTACTGGGTCTCTGCTGTCTTCGGTTGATGAGCAACCAACACCCAGCATTGCATTTGCCGCAACCACTTCCCATCATCCAATGCCATTAGATTCATCTCCTTCTTCACCGACTCTTCCACCAGCAACTGCTACATCATCTCCACCAGCTGCATCTGCCCAATAAGGAGATTTTCCTCTCCCTCAGTCCCCAATTTATGAGTATTTGGGGTAAAATTATGCTGCTCATTCAGAAGATCCACAAAGTAGGATGAGCGTTAATATCTCGGTCTCTACCGGTTGCAATCTACTGTCCCGGAGGTGGAACTTGCTAACTATCTGAAGCCTTCGGCATCCGAAAAAGATTGGGTAAAGATACAGGCTCTCTTGGGAGAGCGCTTGTTGAACAATTCTATACACAATGCCGCAATAGTATATTCTTCCTTTTCTTTGTCATTACTTCTATCTTTGATTTATTAGTATTTTGAGTTTGTCTTTCTTGTTTCGCAGACCAATTTACTTGCTTTTGAAGGCCTCCAAAGGTTGACTCGGGAAAAGGAGGAACTTACCTCCAAGCGAGGTCAACTTTTAGCTGAGTGGGACCAAATTGTTGTTCGCCTCCCTGAACTGGAAGCCAAAGCTTCTGAGGCAGTTGTGTTGGAGGCTCGTTTGCAGCAAAACGAGCAAGAAGAAGAGACCTTTAGCCAAGAGATTTCCCCATTGAGGGTTCAATTTGAAGAGGCTAGGGCCAAATGGGCAGAATTTCATTTTGTCGTTCTTGCTGCAGCTGCATCCGATCATGAGGCTGCCTCCACTGAAAGATTAAATAATTTGGAGGCAGTCTTGAGCTCCAAAATCGAAGAGCTTGCTGCTGCCGGGGTGAAATATACCCAATTGGAGGAGAAGTATAAGAGGACCATTGAGCATAATAGACTTTTCAGCTCTATTATCCGTGATCTCAATGTTAGCCTCCGGTCCATTATATCCGCCCGAGAAAATCTTTCTGCCGAGGTTGACCAGCTTAAGGAATAACTCAAGTGCTGAGCGGGTTCCCTTGTTGTTGAAAAAAACATATGTTATGTATATCATGAGTAGAAAAACCTTGGAAGAGTCTAAAGCGGGTGTCACCGACTTTGATGCCGAAATAACTAAAGCCCGTGAGCTGGAGTTAGCTGCCAAAAGGGGACTTCCAGCCCGGCCTGATACTTCTGGTTTTTTTGGTTTCGGTTTCGAATCCTCAGGAACTGAAAAAGAACTGGAAGGCGACGATGTTGATGGCCAAAATGATGAAAGTCAAGATATCGAGCCGGTGACTGCTCTACCTCTTTCTTCTGGGGGTGCGGATGCTTTTCTTCCTCTGGGTTCTAGAAATGCAGTAGCTTAGCTTTTGATTCCTTTTCCCAACTTTTGTACTTGTGTCATTTTGGCATTTTTATTGTAAATAAAAATATCTTTTGCTCAAATATTGCATGAGTCTTTCTACGTTCTTCTATTTGAACATTTTGCCAGTCTAATCTTTGCGTCTTTTTTACTTAAGTATTTGTGCAAGTATGTTTCTTGCGTCTTTTTTCATTTAATTATTTGCGCAAGTTTTCCTTTTGCCTCTTTTCTTGCAAGGCTTCAGGTGAATTTCTCCCCGAAAGCGTTTTGATTCCGGGCATAAGTTCTTATGAAATCAAACCTTTAACGTGAGGGTTTTCATAAGAGAGGGACCTCTTATGTTTACGGTGCTCTTGAAGAGGACGTCTGCTGTTCATTACGGCACTTGCATTTGAAGTACTTGTTTAAATTTCAAAAACAAGAAATAACATAGAAATAAAATGACTTTACTTGATTCCTTTCATTTTCAAAAGTACATAATCATTCATTGTGCTAAAAAGACATTGCCATGTCTTGTGGCTAATTTGTACAACTTGTTTCTATGGGATTGGCCGCGCAATCCCCGGTCTTGATGACATAACTATGCTTTCGGGTTCCGTACTCTGGTCGGAGCAACATTCATTGTCGGTATTCTCATATCATTCTCCCTATTATTCGGATGCGAAAAATGCGAATTGGAACACTAGAAGTTTAGTACCCTCGAGGATTCCACCAATGAATTGCTAGGTAATCTTCTGTTCGGTAACAAACTTCGCTTCCCCTTGGGAACTACTATTAGTTAGCTAGCCAGTCCGGATACTTTACCTCTCAGATTGAACCAATACCGAGTAAGCATGTTACCTTTTCTTTGATGAATTTATTTTTGGCCTCGGTAATAGGAAGTTTTTTCCTGTCTTACCGGAAGAATATTGAGATCCACGCTTAGCTTGTGTACGACCACTTCTGTCGGGCTACCTATCATATCCGCATGTAATAATGCAAAACAATTGGCATTAAATTTAAGAAATTCAATAAACCCAGACCTGAGCTCGGGGTGCAGTCCTAACCCAAGTGGAATTTCCTTTCCAAGAACTTTTCAAACAAAGCGATTTGCTCAATCTCTTTTGCTGTGGACTTTGTTGCGTCCGTCTCTTCTGGTACCTGGAAATACCTTGGCACCTCATAAGATTCCGACACCTCTTCCCGCGGTTGACTTTACTTAATTCGGGTGCAGGCGTTGGGTCCTCTAATTGTTATGCCGCATGTTATTTCCCTTTGTACTAGAGATCAAAATTGCATTCATCTCCCTTGCCGCCAGTTGGTCACCCCTTATTTGTTTAATTTCCTAGGGAGTTGGGAATTTATGCAACTGGTGATATGTCGATGGCACAACTTTCATCTTGTGCAACCATGGTCTTCCTAGGATAACGTTGTAGCCCATATCACCATCCACCACCTCGAAAAGGGTCGTCTTCATCACCCCTTCGGTGTTCGTGGGCAGTAAGATCTCTCTTTGGGCTGTCACGTTTGCTAGGTTGAACTCGGCGAGGAGTTTTGTGGCCGGAATGATGCTTCCGGTAAGTTTGTCTTGCTCCAATACCCTCAATTGTATAATTTTGGCCGAACTCCCTGGATCTACCAGAACATGTTTGATTTTAAAATCTAAAACATTTAGAGAAATTACCAATGCGTCATTGTGCGGTAGGAACAATCCATCTGCGTCTTCCTGCACGAAGGTGATGTTGTCGTCAGCGACTTCTCGGAGTCTCTTGCTGTAGGTTACTGATACCTTTGTCTTTTTTACCACCGAGAAGGTAACCCCGTTAATCACGTTCCCCCGGAAAATCATGTTGATGGTCAGGCGCGAGGGATCTTCTCCTGCTTTTGAGGGCTCCGCGTTGTCACGATTGCGATCGTAATTGTTCTAGGCACGGTCACTTAAGAATTCCCAGAGATGGCCATTTTTCAGTAGTGTCGCCACCTCTTCACGCAGATGCCGGCAGTCCCTTGTTCGGTGACCGTTCATCCCCTGGTATTCGCACCAAAAATTAGAATCCTTCTGGCTAGGATCGACCCTCATTGGCTTCAGGAATCGTGCTTCTTTAATGTTCCTCATTGCCGACACCAACTCTACTACACTGATGTAGAAGTTGTATTATGAAAATCTGGGGTAGGAAGGATCTCGATAACCTGATGTTTCCTTGTCCTGTAACGATCTGTTGTTTCGGCCGCAATCAATTCTTCTATCGGTAATGAACATGTCCGCTGACCGAAAACCTCTGCCGCGTCCTTCGGCCCGTTCATAGGGAAAAAACCGGCTCCTCAAAGATAGTCGTTCTATGTTGAAATCGTCTTTTGATTTCTCTTTGTTCTTTTCCCGACCTCGAACCAGTGTCATGAAACCAAGCTGATCATCCTCAATCCTTATCTTTGACTCGTACCGGTTGTGAACATTCGCTCAAGTTTTCGCATGTAAGTCAAACAAATTTTCTTTTAATTTTCGGGAAGCATCAGAACTCCTAGGTTCAAACCTTTGGTGAATGCTTCAGCTGCCCATTCATCCGTGCTGGCCGGTAGCAGCATCCATATCTTTTGGAACCGAGTTACAAATTCCCGCAACAACTCGGACTCTCCTTGCGCCATTCTAAAAATATCGGCCTTTTGGGCCTGTACCTTTCTGGCCCGACATATGGGCCTTAATGAAAGAATCTGTGAGCATCTCAAAGGAATCTATAGAGTGCTCGGGCAAAAGCGAATACCACATTAAGGCTCCCTTCGTGAGAGTCTCTTCGAATTTTTTCAACAACACTGATTCAATCTCGTGGGGACTCAATCGCTCCCCTTGACAGCCATTGTATAGGTGGTGATATGTTCCTGAGGATTTGAAGTCCCATCATATTTCGGCACGTCCGGCATTTTAAACCGCTTCGGTATCAATTCTTGTATCACGCTTGGTTTTTACGGCAGTTCAATATACTTCTTTGAGTCCGGCCCTTTCAGCACCGGTAGTGCACCCCGAATTTGGTCCAAGTGAGCGTTCACTTCCCTCATAAACCGTATGAGTTCATCTTTGAAGGGATCTCTCTCGTTGTTATGATCGGATCCTCTCCCCCGGGCTCTATCAAAGCCGACCTCGCCCTTCGGGGTGTTGTTGTCGACCCTCTACATTGTTTGATTTGTGGGAGCACTAGGAGGAACTGGACCTCGCTCATTCGTGTTATTGGAAACACCCGATTATGTCTGCTTCAGTTTTGTCATCACCTTATCCTGCCGTGTGAGATGGCCTAGAATGACCTCTTGTTGCTCCCGTAAGACCTTACAGCTTCGACGACATGCTCCTCTTCAACATCATCTGACATCGCTTCTCGAACATGTCGTGGGTATTGCCTTCCATGGACAGGTGGGGCCTCGTTCCCCTCGCTGCAGGTATCGCTGATTGAATCCTCATGTTGAGGGTGATTTCCTTGGGCCCTTAAAGTTGTGTATATTATTAACACCATTATCTGTCATTTTCTATGATTTTTTGCTAAAATAAATAATCAAACACGTTAGTAAAAAAGGAAAGGACTAACTTAATTACACAACTGTCTAAGCCCCTCAGTGGGCGCCAAACTGTTTACCTGAAAAACAGTACAGTTAAATTTATACGTGGTTTATAGACAAGCGAAGTAATTTGATCCTAAAATAATGGATGAATTAGATAAAAAAAAATGTAATACTTAGCCTTGAGATGGAGACGAAATAGCAGAAATAGTGATTCAGGGAGCAAAGTTTCCAGGTACCATAGCAATGATATCAAAGAACAAAAAGATAAAATTGTATTAAGCTCTGTATAGAATGTAGCATATGTTTTCTAGTAAATTCCTCTTTTTATACAATGATAATAGAGCTCTTGATTATTTATAGCTACATATAGGGAATAAAGTCCTAGGATCAAGCCCCTCTTTAGTATCAATTATGAGGGCCATTGAAGAATGTATAACGGCGGGCATGAATGCCATATTCTTTTGTAATAGGCAGTGTACTAAATGCTGTAGAATATTCTTCATTAAATGCTACCATGTGATAGGCACTTATTTCATCTTTATGAGCATTTGCTTCGGTAACTGACGAGATCGTTGCCTTCGGTTTCAGCTATCCTCTATCTTCGACTCCATATGTTACTTTCTCATGCGTTCATTTAATATAATATATTTTACCCTATACAACTATGCAATAATATGTATACATGCATGTATATATAGAAGGAATGCATACAAATAATATAAATGGCACCCCTGGAAAAAAATGATTAGTATAATTATTTTAGAAGCTTTTGTTTGGCGCATTTAGGACTGCTACAATTATAGGAGGAGGTTTACTCCTTGGTTTCTTCTTTCTCTTTCCCTAATTGCTCTCTTTTATTTACTAGTAGTTCCTATTAACTTTTTCTTTGATTTTATTAGTTTGTTTGAAATTTCTTTTCTCTATTTTTTTCTTTAAACATTAAACATAATAAAAAAAAATTTCTTTCACAAATATATTACTTCCTCGTCAAAAAGAATCCCGACTATCGCGCTTTTCCAAATTCTCCATGATTTACGAATAGATGATTAAAAAGTAATTTTTTTTCTCCAGGAGCACAACTCCGGTAAATTTATTTGTAGAAACAAAAAAGAAAAAAAAAATCCTCGAATAACTGTTCTAATCAAGGATGAAAATTTATTTTGTTGTCAAATTGCTCTGAAGTAGGATAATTGTATATAATATCGAATGAGTTAAATTTCATAAAAAATAGTAAATTGAATAATCTTTGCAAACTTACTTCTGTTTTAATCTAAATATAAATTGATAAAGAGCCTTTTTTTCTTATACAAAATGCATACTCCAGTCAAAGGCGGATCTAGGATTTCAAGAGGATGGATGCACTATTGTGAAGATGCGGCTCTAGAATTTATATTTGATTGGTTAAACTTTAATCTCTTACCATGGCCCACTACATTTTTAAAATTGTAGGTTCAGAATTATATTTGTTTTGAAAGTTTAGTAATTTTCACACACACACACACACACACTCTGTGCTAAAAACAAGACCGTTAAGAGTGGGATTTGAACGGCCAATTTCACTTGTAGAGGTGCACCCAATAATAATTGCACCATAATAGTCTTTGAGCATAGGTTCACGCAGATATATTTAAGTAATTTTGAAGAAATATAACATTGTTAGACATGGTTTAGAGAGAAGAATATAGGTTCACGTCCATATCGCTAAACTTGGATACGCCTCTGACTCCAGTTAAATCTTATATTTTTTTCCAAGTTATCATAATTATTATTATTTTTTTGCTCGATCAAAGTTCTCTCAATTAACCTCAGTGACGAATAGCCCAAATTGAAACCCAAATAACCAAACTGATTAAATTTATACCCTATTTAAACAATGTAAATTGTAACATGGCTACCTTCAAAATTTGTGGCACCCGAAGCCTTTAAATCTTGGATCCGCCTCTATTGGCATGCAATAGCTATTTTGGTATATATTTATGTTGAAATCTACTAAATAACATGAGCTTGCTACCAAACGATCGGATTTATGCTTACAAGTTTTCAAATGGATTAATTTGAACGCTAACAGAGTTCCAAAAGAAACATCAGAAGTGGTATATTTCAAGGCTCGCTATGCCTATGGTTGAAAACATGTTAAAAAGAAGAATGCTGAAGAGATTGAAGTTTTGAAGGAACACAACAGATTTTGGATAGGGCAAGCTATATATATTAAAAAGAAGAATGCTGAAGAGATTGAAGTTTTGAAGGAACACGATAGATTGAAGCTTTGAAGGAACACAATAAGATATATATTGAATTTGATTGACACTATTGAACGCCTTGGCGGAGCCTACCACTTTGATTAAGATATAGATGAGATTTTGGATCAGATTTACATAGCATTCTTTTCACTTGGTTTCTTTATATCCCCTCAGTTTCTTCATGATAAATACAACATCTAACCAATTAATATAAAAAAAAAAAATCCAGGTTATGCCTCAATATCATTGGTTTTATGAATAATGTAATAGAACTAAAAACTTCATTCAATACATGCATGCATTTTCTCGGACGTACTTGGGCATACTTATATGACAATGATTAACAAAAAACACTTAGTCGTACTTGCTGGGCGGTTCAGCGGTTTTTTGACCTAATTAGCCAATATCGATTAGAGGCCTTAAACTTTATATTTAAAAAAACTTCATACACACACTCTCTCATTTGAAGACTATTTTTCTAATATTTTGAAAAGCAAAATTATTAATACTTTTTATAAGGCAAAATAGCCTTTGGCCACTTAAACTTGCATGGATTTTCTATCCCAATAACACTTCAACTTGATTATATACACATCATAAGTCACTTTGACTGTTGATTATGCGTACGTGGTAACAACATAGCTGTCCTGACAACTGCGTGCAATCACGCTCATAAACATCTGCGTGCAAATCACGCTGAGTTCCTTTAAAAATAGACAGAAACATAAGCTTAAAAAACAAAAAAGAAAAATTCTCTTTCGTTTAACCCCTCCCCCTTCCCCCTTCATTTTACCCCTCCCTCTTTCTTTCCCTTTCTGGTATTCCCACCCCATTATTCCCGATCCCTTCACCTCCCTTAATTCCTCCTTAATTTCTCTTCTTTTTCTTTTCTTTTCTTTTCTCGATTGATTTTTCTTATAGGGTTCTTGCGAGGTGTTTACACAGGTGGTCTTTTTTTAATGAAGATCGATTGGTGTTTTCTTAGTTGCAACAAAGTGATTTGGAGGTTGGGGTTTAAGATTTGATTTGATGGAGGAGATTTGGTGGGAGTAGGTAACTCACTGGTAGTACAAAGGTGATGTTGGACTGGTGGTCGACTGCGGCTTTCTAATTTTTTTTTGCTCGTTGGTGCGTTCAGTCTTCAGAGATGCAGGGTTGCTGGTGCTCTAGCAGGGCATGACGACGGCAGTGCCGCTGGCATATCGGAAAATTTTCTGGAAATGAGGCCAAGTATTTTATGGACAAAATGGCGATTTTATTGAACATAAGACTAAAAAGAGAAGGTTTGGATTATAATAGAAGGAAAATAACGTAGATAATTTCAGAGATTTTTTGTCCGATCAAAAATTGGTCGTGAATGAAGTTTGTGGTTGTGGTAGTATTGCGGTGGAATAATTTTGGTGGGGGTTGAAAAGGAGAGAAAGAATTTTTATTTTATATTTTGGGACCCACAAATTACTTGTGTCAAAACATAAAAAGCTTTATCATATGACGTGTTATTCCTGTAAGCAAGCGCAATTGAGTATCACGCTTTAATGGAGGTGTTTAAAACATGCGTTTTGATAAGTTAGAAGCGTTCAAATGTAAAAGTTAAAAGTTTGTTTACCGAGATGAAAAATCGATGCAAGTTTAAGTGGCTATGATGTCATTTTGCCTTTTTATAATTGATTTCTCATAATTATCCTTTTTGGAACTGTGTTATTATTTTAGTTCATTTTTTTTTGAGTTTTGAATTGTCATATTCATATTTTCTCGTTGAGATATTTAAATTCTAATAAACGAATAAAAAGATAATATATATACGCGAGATAAAAATAACACAATTTTAAAGTGAGAAGTATAAAATACATAATCATTGATCACGTGCTAAAAGTTTATATGCAAAGCACATATTTCACGTCATTTATTTGGTGCAAATATTCAGTAAGGATAAATCTTTTCATGTCAACCAGCTGGTCAAAACTGGATCAACAGATCCCCACATATATAGACGCCAACAATGAATCAAAAGGCTAGTATACACTACTCAGTCAAGTAAAGCCTAAGTTTGACTCTTTTTAATATTAGCTGATATATATATATATATATATATATATATATATATATATATATATATATATATATATATATAAAAGTCTACCCAATCCCCCACAAAAATAAAAAAGTGGCTACTGCATGCGATACTTTACCCTTCGCATTCCAGATTATTTATTCACTTTTCGCTTTATTAATTATTTGAACACTAAATAAATTTGGTATAAAAAAATTAAGGAAGCCATCTCCCGTTTTTCTAGTTAAAGAAGACCTCAGTTTGTCCGCAACTTTATTCGCTTCTCTTTATTTTTAACTACGACTCCTATCTCCACCACAATATCTTTGATTTTGGGTGTTAATAGTTAATTAAGGTTGAATTGGGCACATTGACCTACAGTTCTAATTGCTTAATAGTTATGTAAAAGTTTTTTACGTCAAAGAATATAAATATATGGAAAAACTTCACAGAAGTCCATAGTTAGGGCAAAAAAGGCTGCTGTCTGGTGGCTGTGACTAGCTAAATATAAGGTCATATAAGGCAGCTGGGAATTAAAATTATATTTACGTTAAAAAGGTTAATTATTGTTTAAATTATATTTACGTTAAAAAGGTTAATTAGAGAATTGGCTGCGCGTCTCTCACCACTATATATACTTGTTCCTTCTCTTCCATTTAAGTCATCAGTTTTCAATAATTGACAGTTCCTTTCTTTCTTCCTTAAAAGAACAAAACAAAAAAAATACTCTCATTGCCACAATTTTCTTTAATGTGCACTTGTAATGACTAATATAGAGTTTATTCGGAACATTTTGATTCATTTTTTTTAGTTTATTTCAGCAATTTAACAAGTATTTTTTATTTGTAAATATGAAAATTATATTACTTTTCCAGACTCGACTTGTGAGGTTTCACTGGGTGTTGTAGTATGAAAATTACATCTCAGACATCAAGAAGCAAATGTAATTATTATTTTAAAGAAGAAATCACACCTTTATTATTAATAACACAAATAAATTCAATATTTTCACTAGAAAATTACATCTTTTTTTTTTGTGTACAAAAAATAAATTTGCACAAGTAAAATAATATCTTCAATAAGAAAATTCCACCAATAAAAGTAAGCAAATGTAGAATTAGATAAGCTACAAAATCCAAAATATTTAAATCATAAATCTCATATTTTTGTACGCAATGGTTGCAAAATATTCATCATAATTTAATAGCAAAGAGATTCAAATTGTATTTGACAACCATAGAATAGCACAAAATTTTATGTTATAATATAAAAAAAAAAAAATTATAAAAATTAATTTGATCCCAATCCAAAATTCCAATCAAAGATCAAAGTTTTTCGATTTTAAAAGAAAAAAACTAAAAGCTTTGAAATTAAGAGAAATGCTTATTTTATGAAATTTTAAATTTTGGAGGCTCTTTTTTAATTTAGAGTTTTTTATAGATCACAGATAAAATAATAGAATAAAGAAAAAAATATAAAAAAATAATAAACGGCAAATAGAAAATTGGGAGGTAGCCAAAAAGGAAAATGACTTGGACAAAGGAAATAAAAAGCACAACAGAAAAGGGAAAATCAGACAAGGTTCAAGTAAATTCGATATTGAATTTTACATACGAGAAAAGCTTTCAAAAAAATCTACTAGCCATGACACCTTTGTTTAGTTTGCGACTGGGGATGGCAGAATCAAAATTTAACCTAATTTAAAAAATTTCTACATAAATATATGATAATTTTACCAACTTAGTAGGTGCCATACCACCTCCACCCTAAAGGGTGGATCCGCCCCCCACTTCAATAGATTTACTGGTTAATTATATTTAGATTATCTAATTCTACTTTTAAACTGACCACTTAACCAAATTCAAAACTGGAGAATCCGGGAAGTGCAATAACATCAAAGTTTTGCTAGTTAGACTTGGGAACCATAAAGTTAGAACTCTAACGAGAAGTATCAAAATTTTCTAATATTGTTCCCAAATAAAGTGTTTTAAACGATTCTTGGAAAGCGAAACAAGAAACTTACTTTGAATAGAGTAGTATTCAATAAAACTCGCAATTGATTTAAAGTTAAACAGACCACACATATATAGACGCCAATAATGAATCCAAGGACTACTGGTTGGCGTACTAGCCAGTCAGTATACAATCAGTGACAGAGTCAGGATTTATATTAAGTGATGTTAAAATATAAAAAATTAAATACATAAAAAATCAAGGGAACTAACGTATAGTAAATATACATAAAACAAAATTTTTTAACTAACAATACAATATAATTTTCTAACGAAGGAATATCATTTGATAACCCTTGTTTGAATGTGGCTCCGCTACGGTGTACAGTCAAGTAAATCCTACGCTAGACTTTTTTGTAATTTATTTTTGGCTGATATATACATGGGTAGTAGGTCTTTCCTAATAAGACAGTTTACAATTAACGTGAGTTTCAAAAATTTATACACATTTAATTTATAAAAGTTGCATATAAATGTGTTTTTTTGTATAAAAAGTATGGAAAAACTTTACGGAAGTCCACAGTTCGGACAAAAAGGCTGCTGCCTGGTGACTGATTACTAGCTAGAATAAAGTCAAGTAAGGCAACGAGGAAATGATAGAATTATATTTACAATAAAAATATTAATTAGAGTTGGCTGCGCATCTCTCACCACTATATATACTTCTCCCTTCTCTTCCATTTGAGTCAACAATTTAGAGTTCCTTTCCTTCTTCCTTAAAGAACAAAAACAATACTCTCATTTTTAATTAGCAATGGCCTCAGCAGCAGTAGCCAACTATGAAGAAGAGATTGTTCGCCCCGTCGCCGACTTCTCCCCTAGTCTATGGGGTGATCAGTTCCTTTCATTCTCCATAGATAATCAGGTAATTATTAATTTTAGTTTCTTCTTTATGTTTTTAGTTTGAACAATATTAATTTTGCTAACTTCAGTTTTCTTTTTCTAAATACATTATAAATAGGTTGCAGAAAAGTATGCTAAAGAGATTGAAGCATTGAAG
>MCJB01052742.1:7285-18683 GCA_002018475.1 Nicotiana obtusifolia | reverse complement strand
AGTAAGAATAGAAGAAATACATGACATAAATCCAGAAAATACAATAGAAGACCATGATTCAGAAATAAGTGAAACATACACAGAACTTATAAAAAATATAGAACTAGAAATAAAAACTGGAGATTTAGAAAATAAACGTTGAAATTATTTTTATGTTCATTAAACTGTTTATAATAATTATGAAAATTATAGGACAAACAAAGCTCTATGGAATAAACAACCTTCATGGGATAAACAATTATATAAAAAATGGATACCTAAACAATCAATAGAACAATATAATTTCTTAGACCTAGATTGAGTAGAAGATATAAATAAAACAATACAACTTTGGAGTGGATACATAGCAAAACAGTTAATAGATAATAAAATAACAATAAAAGATGCACCAGAATACATAGAAAGAACCATACTAGGAACAGTAAAAATATGGATGCAAAATATGACAGATGAAGGTAAAAACATATTACAAAGTAATAAAAAATATAATAATAAAATTATAACTTCGCCTATAGAAATATTACATAAATATGAAATAGCAATAAGGAATGAATTTAGTAGTATGCCGACAGAAATAGAAGAACAGCGGAAAGACAAGAAAATGTATAGAAATTTAATGAATAAATTAACTATATGTAATATGTGTTATTTAGATGAATATCCATGTGTATTTAGAGAATATTACTACAAAGGAACATATACGATAAATGAAAGTAAAGAAATAAGAAACCTATACTATACTAAACTACCAGAACCTTTTAGTTCAAAAATTATAACAGATTGGAATGATGCAGGATTAGCAGATACCCTAGGAGCTAGAATAAAATTTGTACAAAAATGATTTATAGATTTGTGTGAAAAACATAAAGAAAATATGAAAATGGAAAAAATATTAATGAAAAATTTAGCATGTTATAAAACAAAAGTAGCACCTCAATTTGGATGTACAGATAAATATTATAAAATGAAAAAACAAAAATATAAGAAAACACCTTATAGAACAAAATACAAGTATAAAAGGCATAGAAAAAGATATTACGTAAAAAATTATAAAAATAAAAGACCACATAAACAAAAGAGAAATTTATCTGAATGTAAATGTTACAATTGTGAAAAATTAGGACACATAGCTAAAAATTGTAAAATACCTAAAGATCCAAAGAAAAAACAAATAACTGAAGTTATAATAGAAAATGATGACTATACCCAAACCTACAGAGGTATACTTATTTATCATTATGAATAGCTAAACTTTTATATTCCTGATAATCTCTTAAATGTTATACTAATTTAATCATGTTATAGTATTATTTTGCTGAACATTTTTAGTAAGTTAGCCATATGAGTAAGTAGGCTGAGAGTAGTTAGGCCCAGGCTATGCCGTCCTATAGTGGAAACCGGAAAAGGCAAGGAAGCCGTGTTAAGGGGAGTACACAGTGTTGAGGCGCTGCTAGGGTAGATGATTGAAGCTGAAAAAAATATGGTAGTGACTAAGCGAAATGTTCGGGATAACATTAGTATAAGATGATAAAATTAGAATAACATACTTAGAGATTAGAGGGAATAAATGTTTAGAATTAATGAAAATGATAAATACTTATTTGTTAGATAATAATCAAGAATATAAAATACTGGTACTATATCTACTTAGAAAACTTAATAATGATGTTAAAGAAAAAATATTTGATCTACTAATTATGGAAGAAATAATAGAATATACCGAAATCATGCAGCTAATAAATCAACAATGGTATGAATTCAATAACATAGACTTATATGACCTATATATATATTCAGATTAATGAATATAAATCATGAATATTGTCACGACCCAAAATCCCAACCCGGTCGTGATGGCGCCTCTCATGAAGACAAGGCCAGCCGATTTAAACCAAACCTCATTTAAACAGTTAACAATACAAAAATAATATAAGTACGATTAAGTAACAGTAATTTGCGGGAAAATATAGTAGACCATCCCGACTACAGCCCTCAGATCGGGGTGTCACAAAGTCATGAGCCACTAATGAAATCCTAAAAACAAAATAACTATTACAATATCCTTGGCACAATTGTTTGAAGAAAGTGGAAACAACAAAATAAAGGAGATACGGGGCTGCGGACGCCTACAGCTACCTCGTAACCTCCAAATCACCGCCCTGGCAGTAGTAGTCAATGCCTCGAAGTGGAACCGTTAATGCCTGAATCTGCACACATGGTGCAGGGAGTAATGTGAGTACTTCCAACTCAGTGAGTAATAAATATAAATAATGACTGAAAGCAAGAAACACATAAGACTCAAAGCAATCCACGATGGAGCAGTAAAAACAAGTAACATCTCAATAGATAACGTGAGGTAACTGGAAACAACACCAATGCAACCAAAAATGCAATGCAATGCAATACAATGCGAGTCATGACTATCGTGGCGGACGTGCCACCCGTTCCCTGGGTACCCGGCGGTTACTGTGGGGGGTTCAGTAGCGCAATATATCGTGACGGCGTGTCACCCGATCCATGCATGTGACATCTCGTGGCGGCGTGCCACCCGATCCATTTAAATCATTTGAAAATATCATTTAAGTTTCAAAACTAAGTTTATGAAATGAATCAATGCAGCAACCATACCCCTGAAGGGTTCACATAACCGGCGAGATGCCCAATAACACCCCTGAAGGGTCCACATAACTGGCGAGATGCCCACGTATGATTTAGTACAAAATGACAACTACCCCTGAAGGGTTCAAATAACCGGCGCGAAGCCCAAATATGGCAAGTAGCCCAAATCACAATGATATCAATTAGATATCAATCACATATGTAGTAAAATCATTAATCGGGATGAACCAAGTCACAATCCCCAGAAGTAAACGACCCCATGCTCATCATCGAGCATGTGCCTCACCTCAACATAGCACTACGATGTGCAATTCGGGGTTTCGAACCCTCAGGACATCATTTACAAACATTACTCACCTTAAACCGGCTAAATCCTTAGCCCGCGACGCCTTTGCCCTTCGAATTGGCCTCCTCGTGCGTCGAATCTATCCAAATTCAGAATAATTACGTCACATTATGCTATGGGGACAAAGCCCGAACGAAAATAATCAAAATTACTAGAAAATCCCAAAATTAGCAAAACACGAGCCCCAGGCCCACTTCTCAAAATTCAGAAATTATCACTTCAACGGGTTCCTTATCTCCTCACGAGTTCAACCATATAAAATTTGTCGAATTCCGACACCGGATCGACCTCCAACCCTCAAATCTAAGGTTTAGGGTTTTTCAACAATTTTTCCACTTAAATCACCAATTAATTGCTAAAAACGGTGATGAACTGAGGTAATTCCTCAAAAATTTAGTTAGGAACATTTACCCCGAGATTACTCTTGAAAATCTTTCAAGAATTTCTTCAAGATTTGCTTCAATTCGAGTTCTATGGCCCCAAGTATGTTTAAGATGACCAAGACTCTTCCTCTATGAATTTGTCCATGAAAATCTCCTTTGAATATGGTTTTGAAGTTGATTTATGGTGATTCTATGGTGTTTGGAGGTGTTCCTCTTCGTGAGTAACGAAAATGGGTCTTATAGAACAAGATGGGCATTGGGTACTGCTTAAAAAGTGTTAAAATTCGAGTTAAAACACCCTTGTCGGGTCGAAAACGCGATCCCTAATGTCAAAAAAGCGGTTCGCACTTCACATGTGCGATTCGCACTTTGGTCGCGGATCTCCCGTCATTTTCTGCCTCAGTTCGCGACACTCTGTGTCAAAAAAGCGATTCGCTTTTGTCAATTCGCGATCAAAACGCGATCGCGGATTTAACCATTTTCGGCAGATTTTTCCTCGACACGAAAATAGGCATAACTTTCTCATACGATGTCCGAATTGGGCGATTCTTTTTGCTATGGCTCCGAAATTTCGATACGGATCTAATGCTTCAAAAAAAATTGAATTTGGAGTTCATTTGCATAATATGATACCACTTTTCCTTGAAGATACGCCACCGGCACATTCTTGAAATGCCGAAGTTAAACTCCATCAACCATCCAAAATCCATTCGAGACCCTCGGGACTTCAACCAAACATGCCAACATGTCCCATAACATTATTCAAACTTGTTCCAACCATCGGAACGTTCAAATCAACATCATAACATCAAATTCGCATCAGATTCAAGCCTAAGGACTTCAAAATCTTCTAAATCGCTCTTTTGATCTAAACCCGACCAAACCACGTCCGAATGACCTGAAATTTTGCACACAAGTCATAAATCACATATCGAAGCTACAGCAACTTTCGGAATTCCATCCCGACCCTCGGATCAAAATCTCGCCCGTCAACCGGAAATCGCCAAAATTCTAACTTCACCAATTCAAGCCTAATTCTACACGGAACCTCCAAAACTAATTCCGATCACTCTCCTAAGTCATAAATCCTCTCCCGAAACTAACCGAATCATCGGAATTCACATCCGAGCCTTCTAACTCATAAGTCAACATACAATTGACTTTTACAACTTAAGCCTCCTTGAAAGAGATTAAGTGTCTCATTTCTTACCGATTTCACTCCGAATGCAACTTGCTCAATTAAATTACCTAAAACATTAATAACAAGGCATAATGATACAAATATTGGGGAAGATGGGGCAGTAACCCCTGAGACGATTTACCGAGTCGTCACAAATATCTAGAATACTGGATAAAAACTATGAGAACACAAGACTCATTAGAAAAATTACTTTCAGATAATATATCAGACTACCTTAGAATACATGATACAGAATATTTAGAATTTATTAATGAAACCATTAAAGAAATAAGAAGATTAATACCACTAAAAGAAGAATACCGCACCCTTAAAATAATAGAATGAATTCCGCACCCGCATATTGGTATCAGAGCTATTTATTACAAGATATTGTAAAAGATATTTATGTATATGAATAAAGATATATGATGAAACATCTTTCGTTTAGAGTATTAAGTTTTCATAATAATCATAGATGGAATCTTTTAGAATATAAAAGAAAAATAATTAAATGGATAGCCCTAACAAAAAGAAATTATTCAATAAGAAAAAAGTATAAGAAAGATGCTCTTAAACAATTTAATGAACATAAAAATAATTTCAACCATTATCTATTAGTAAATAAGGAAAATATTAACAGATATACTTGTCAATTCTGAGATAAATATAAAATGAATAAGGAAGAATATGCATTAAGTGAAAATACATATAGAAGCCAAGAAGGAGTAGAAATAATTATAATACACTCTAATTTAGGTAGAAGATATAAGAAAATAGGAGACCAATTATACTTAATGCCAGAAAAAGAATCAGCTAAGATAGAAGATAGTTTAACAGCAATGATAAGATTAGCAAAAGAAAATGAAGAAATTGATAGGAACAAAGAAATTGAAAATATTAAAAAACAAACGAAAAAAGAAATTGAACAAATAGAATAGTATTTTGCTTTTTAGTCTTTAATTTTCAATCGTCCAAATGTAAAGAAAAGGACGGTTCACTTTTTTTTAACTTTTAATTAGAACCGCCCATCTGTAAAGTTGAAGGGCACTTAGGACTTTTTGTTAATAGTTTTTCTTGTATAAATAGGAGAAGAAGGAAAAGGAGACTACAGACTTCACTCAACTCTCCCTTCGTTCTCAAAAATATTTAAGAAATAAACTACTTGTTTGTTCATACATGGAGCATATATCAGAAACTACTTCAAATACATCACAGGAAAATCTACCTACAGAGGTATATTTATTTATCATTATGAATAGCTAAACTTTTATATTCCTGATAATCTCTTAAATGTTATACTAATTTAATCATGTTATAGTATTGTTTTGCTGAACATCTATAGTAAGTTTGCCATATGAGTAAGTAGGCTGAGAGTATTCAGGCCCAGGCTATGCCGTCCTATAGTGGAAACCGGAAAAGGCAAGGAAGCCGTGTTAAGGGGAGTACACAGTGTTGAGGCGCTGCTAGGGTAGATGATTGAAGCTGAAAAAAATATGGTAGTGACTAAGCGAAATGTTCGGGATAACTTTAGTATAAGATGATAAAATTAGAGAATCATATGAACAAAAAATAATCTTTGATAATAATATGTTTGAGCAAATAAAAGGTAAAGAACTAGACTTAAGCGTAGATAAAATTTTAGAAGTACCTATAATAAAAAATTGGTTTAAAAGAAAAACAGAAGAATATTACATAATAAGTCAAAAAGAACATATAATAGATTGTAAATATACTAAAGGAAAAGCAAAAATACCAATCATAAATAAGAAAACAATAAATAAAGAAATACAAGATATAAGAGCTAAAAATCCAATTAAATATGTACATTTGGGAGGAACAGAAATATTAATTAAAACATGTTTTAGAGAAGGAATAGATACACCTATAGAAATATATTTAGCAGATGATAGAATTATACACCCTATAGAAAAAAACATAATAAGTTCAATAAGAGAAAATTTAATATATCAAAAATTTAAATTTATTATTAGTGCAAATTATTCGGTAGCAATAGAAGGTAGAAACATAGATAAATCATTAGTACTATACTGAAAAATGTCAGGAATAGAACTAGCACAAGGAAGTAAAATATTTACAGCAAGATGTAAAAACTTATACATTTTAACAACTAAGCATAAAATAACTGCTAAAAATAAGATAAATAAAATAAAAATAGAAGATCCTTTTGAACAAATAGTTACTGTTATAGATAAAAATGATTATAGTTACAAAGAAATAGATATAGAAGAAGATTTAGAAATTGTTAGAGATAGAATAAATACATCTAAGAGATTGAGTTATGAAACTCCATCATCATCATCTAGAACAAGTACATCTAGAAGATTAGAATATAATACTCCACAAAATATGATAATAGAAGAAACAAAATCACACCAATATTATATAACAGGGATAATGAATCAAAGAAAATACCTCATATTAATCAATATAGGACAACAATAAAATTATATTATGAGAGAACTAGTAAGAGAAGAAGAAATAATTACAAAAGAAAAATCATGTCCAAATTTACCAGCAACCTTAGTAAATACAGACGAATATACCAATAAAGAATTAATTATAGGAGGAATACCAATACAAATAAAATTAAAGATATATAATGAAGAGACAAAATTAATCTTAGGAATAAAATGGTTAGATAGTGTAAAACCATATAATTTAGAAGATAAACAATTAACAATAACTTATGAAACTAGGAAAATCATAATAAAACGTACAATAATGTAAATAATGACAAAAATTTATATATTAGTAAAAATTATAATTGAAGGATATTACAATAGATATTATACACCAATGATAGATACAGGAGCAGAAGCTAATATGTGTAATCATAATTGTTACCAAAACAAATGGTATAAATTACAAACATTTCTTAACCTAAACCCAAGATCCAAAAATACCACTAACCAGAAAGAGACTATATTACAGCACACCTACAAAGACATAATAAACTTATTGCTCTACCAGGAACCAACCCAAACCTAGTAAATACCTGCTATAACTATGGATTACTGAGTACAGTATATACCTCGACAGGAGAAGAAATAGCTACTATTACAGAATTATATAAAGCATTTACTACATACAAAAGAATTACTAAAGGAACACTTTTTTATATAAAATTCTATACTGCCCCAGCAGAAATACTATACGACGAAATAAAACCTATTATATAAGTTGTTAAGATTGGACTTACTAGAGAAATGATCATACCGGAACAGATCGATATACAGCCTGAGATACCTAAAGCAGAGATTCCTGAATTCTTTGCTAACAAAAGACTTATCGGACTAGCTACAATACTCAGTGAGTTAGCAAATACATATACGAATGAATTACCTATGTGGACATATTATTCAAGAGAACAAACTATGATCTATTCACATTCAAGGGAAATCAGAAGACAAGATATGGAAGACATAAGACAATGGGTTATCAGCCTCTTAAAGCCAGAACAGATACCGATTACAAGAGCTATTAAGAAAAATTTTATTTCAGAGGACTTATTATCGAGATATTGCAAAATCATAGGACCCAAATACCCAGATCACATATGCTCGAAATGCAACGGAGAAGATAATGTTATACCAGAATTTAACATGGAGTAATTTCTTGAAAGACCCTACAACTACCACAGTCAATGAATGGAGAAAAGAAGACAAAGAAAGAAGACGACAAAGACTGCAAAGAAAAAAGGAGACAAAGAATTAAAGAAGAAAGAAGAAAGAAGAAAGAAGAAAGAAGAAAGATGCTGAAGAAAAAAGAAGAAAAAGACAAAGGAACAAGAAGAAGATTGGCATTAAGAAGAGACGTAAAGAAAAAAGAGACAGAAAGGAAAATGACATAAAGAAGAAAATGATAGCTATGTAATAAAGTCAAAAATAGAATAGTATTTTGCTTTTTAGTCTTTAATTTTCAATCGTCCAAATGTAAAGAAAAGGACGGTTAACTTTTTTTAACTTTTAATTAGAACCGCCCATCTGTAAAGTTGAAGGGCACTTAGGACTTTTTGTTAATAGTTTTTCTTGTATAAATAGGAGAAGAAGGAAAAGGAGACTACACACTTCACTCAACTCTCCCTTCGTTCTCAAAAATATTTAAGAAATAAACTACTTGTTTGTTCATACATGGAGCATATATCAGAAACTACTTCAAATACATCACAGGAAAATCTACCAGTATTTTACTACCCCATGTAAACAGAATAGGAGCAAAAAGGGTAAATAACAGAATAAGAGAAAATACACCATGGATAAAGGAAGTGAAAAAATTACCCAAAAATTAGAAAGTAAGAAACTAGATAACCATAAAATAGAAATATTATATTCACAGTAGACAAATTAAAAATAATAGAAGACAAGTTAGAAAGACTATACAGTGAAAATCCGTTACAAGGTTGGGAAAAGCATAAGACTAAGATAAAAATTGAACTTATAGATGAAAATAATATAATAACCCAAAAACCTTTAAAATATAATTTTGATGACTTAAAAGAATTCAAAATGCATATTACTGAATCAATGGAAAATGGATATATACAAGAAAGCAATAGTAAACATACTAGCCCAGCTTTTATAGTTAACAAACATAGTGAACAAAAAAAAGGAAAAAGTAGAATGATAATTGATTATAGAAACTTAAATGCTAAAACTAAAACATATAATTACCCAATACCAAATAAGATACTAAAAGTAAGACAAATACAAGGTTATAATTACTTTAGTAAATTTGATTGTAAATCAGGATTCTATCACCTAAAACTAGAAGAAGAATCTAAACAACTAACAGCCTTTACAGTACCACAAGGATTTTATGAATGGAATGTATTACCCTTTGGATATAAAAATGCACCAGGTAGATATCAACATTTTATGGACAATTATTTTAATCAATTAGAAAACTGTATTGTATATATAGATGATATATTATTATTTTCTAAGACACAAGAAGAACATATTAAATTATTAGAAAAATTTATACACATTATAGAAATATCAGGTATAAGTTTAAGTAAAAAGAAAGCAGAAATAATGAAAACTCAAATAGAATTCTTAGGAATACAAATAGATAAAAATGGAATAAAAATGCAAACTCATATAGTACAGAAAATAATAAATTCAGAAGAAACCCTTGATACAAAAAAGAAACTACAATCTTTTTTAGGACTAGTTAACCAAGTAAGAGAATACATACCTAAACTAGCAGAAAATTTAAAACCATTACAGAAAAAATTAAAGAAAGATGTAGAATATCACTTTGATAATAAAGATAAATCACATATACAAAAGATAAAAACTATGTGTACTAAATTACCAAAACTATACTTCCCTGATGAAACCAGAGAATTTATATACATAGTTGAAACAGATTCAAGTAGCCATAGCTATGGAGGAGTACTTAAATATAGATATATGAATAAAAAATAGAACACCATTGTAGATATTACTCAGGATCATATACTGAACCACAATTAAAATGGAAAATAAATAGAAAAGAATTATTTTCTTTATATAAATGTTTATTAGCCTTTGAACCATATATTGTGTATAGCAAATTTATTGTAAAAACAAATAATACTCAAGTTAAGTGGTGGCTAACCAGAAAAGTACAAGACTCAGTTACGACAAAGGAAATACGAAGACTGGTATTAAATATCCAGAATTTTACATTTACAATAGAAGTGATTAAAACTAACAAGAATGTTATTGCAGATTACATATCAAGACAAAAGTACTCAGACAGATAATCTACCAGAAAATGGAGACCTATATACAATTCTTTCCAAGTTGTCTATACAAATAGATGGCATGGGAAAGAGGTTACAAAATTTAGAGGAAGCTAGTAGTCAGCAGCATGACCATAAACATGCGGAACTATACAAAACAACTAGCAGTCAGCAGCATGACTCAAAACATGCGGATCTAGAAGGAGACGATGGGAAACTCCTAAAAACCCATAACAGTGTTTGTATTGATGCAGGAACTACAGCAAGCAGCAGCACATCTACACCGAAATTACCTGCAAAACCAAAAAATAAAAACCTCAATAAATTATTTGAAAAACCATATACCTTAGTACCAAAAAATCCAGTTACAGTACAACCTCAAACCACTACCTATTCTGAAAGCTTAAACCAAAGTTTTTTAGCCTAAAGGATCACTCCGTGTAACGTAAATAATATTTTGCAACTCCCTTGAGGTAGGGGTTGCTCATATTATTCAGCGGGCACAAACTATCATCTCCTACTACCTAATTACTATGTTGAAGTTATTACTTAAAAGCACTCTAATTCAATTCTAAACCGTGCCCTATGCGTGCACCACCCGTCCCGCCTATGGTCCAAGAGGCTTTGGACTACTATTAGGTGGTTCTAGACTTTACTTAGGTTGCTCAAAATGATAAAACTAGGCGACATTCAAAAAGAAAAGGACTGCATACAATAGCAATGAAAGGCTCAAGTTGACCTCCACACATAAGCACAAAAGCACGCGATAAGATTTTTTTGCTATGCCGTAGATAGAATTATGTGACGACCCGGTAAATCGTTTCATGGGTTACTGCCCCGTCTTCCCCAATATCTGTATCATTATGCCTTGTTATCAATGTTTTAGGTAATTTAATTGAGCAAGTTGCATTCGGAGTGAAATCGGTAAGAAATGAGACACTTAATCTCTTTCAAGGAGGCTTAAGTTGTAAAAGTCAACTGTATGTTGACTTATGAGTTAGAAAGCTCGGATGTGAATTCCGATGATTGGGTTAGTTTCGGGAGAGGATTTATGACTTAGGAGAGTGATCGGAATTAGTTTTGGAGGTTCCGTGTAGAATTAGGCTTGAATTGGTGAAGTT